>CAUJBZ010000399.1:0-71930 GCA_963082915.1 Dolichopus griseipennis | reverse complement strand
TTTCAGTCTTTCATTCTTGTCCTTTAAAAATTTTTTTACTCATAAAAATAAATAAAAAAAACATTAAAAATTGTTTTTATAAATTTTTATGTATTTTTTTATTATTATTTTGCATATTTTTTGGCGGAGTACGAATGGTGTTACAAGTTTCATTTTTGTGCTGAATTTTATTTTGATAAAATTTATATAAAACATGAATAAGGAGTTCTGGTCGTTGCGTTTATATACATAATTTCTTTTATTACTATGATTTTTGAATGGTCCAGAATCCAGGGTTACATTATATATATACATATATTTATTATAATTTTAAAACTATTCTGGAATTTTGTAAATAAATATTTTTTAAAAAATAATAATAATAATAAAAGTAAACTTGTAAATTGTTAATGAACTGTATTCGACTTTTTCGTATAGTCCAATAAATGAAGAGGAGTTAATAATTGATAGAAGTTGAACTTTGAACTTAGAAATGATTTTAATATTGATAACTACAGTGCTAGAAATTAGAAAAACGTTACTTGATTTTTTTGAAACCCTTAAATATAAGTATATAGTTATTTTAAAAACTGTAGCCTTACAACTTATGGAATAACTTCTATTTGTTATTTTTCTTTAAGATTGAACTCGGAGATACAATAGGCTTTCGAGCACAGAGTTTTAGTTGATATATGTTCTTCAGCAATGAAATTCAGTAAAGCTCCCTTGATATTCAGTGTTTTTCCAATAGATCAAAGCATTAGTTCTTCAATCAGTATTAACAAAACTTTGGTTAATAGCGAGGAGCAGACTGTACTTAAGTAGGAAGCTGGGAAGAGGAATCTAAATTTGACTAAAATCATTTAAGATTTAATGCATAAAACCGAGGTCGAATGTACAAAACCAAACTTGAACTCAAATCTTATTCTTTCAAACAAAGATAAGGGTTGCAGCAAAGTTTTTGTTTGTTAAATTGAAAATTAACTGCAAACTTAGTTTTATGAATTCAACCCAATGTCTTAATGGGATTCCTTATCTAGTGGGAAGTTATAGGAACAAAATTACAAAACAATTTAATTTGGGAGATCCCTAATTCCCAAATATTCAAGAACACTAATAACTTTTATGCATAGTGGTGTTTATAAAAGGATACAAAAACATCACGGCAATACCAGTTATAGTAAAAATTTAATTAAAGGATAAGTAATCTTATTAGGTTACTCAAATCTCCTGCACTGTATTTGTGGTTAATAAAGAATCCAGTTTGATGAAACATAAATACGTGTTACTTGATCAACTTATTAATATCAAAGCATGGTCGAAGATCTGTTTTAAGATTTAAGAGATAGTCTTTAAGATGACAGCGTTTAACTTTACCATGAAAACTATTGGATATTCGTAATTCTCACCCTTATTTTATATGGGGTTCAATATTATAGTAGGGTATATGGATCTTCAATGTTCGCCTGATCAAATTTCCAATTATTTACTTTTATATAAAGTATACGAAAATGTAAAAAACTATTAAACATTTTTTTATTTATTATACACATAAATAAATTTCAAAAATTTTAAATTATTTTGATATAATTTGCATTTAAATTTATTTTTTAGTTGTAAGGAAACTTTGTGACTCTAAAAAATGTTGAGGACATTATATTTTTAAGGAATTCTAATTTTTTTGCGGTTTTTCAATGGAAATAATTGCATATAATCAGACTCTAATTTAAATATTTTGTTTTTTAAATTTTATTTGATGTCATCAGAATTTTTTGAAATATTTAACAAAATGAAGAGCTGATAATTTACAGTATGAAAAAACCTGAATTAGTATTTTAAATGGAAGGAGAAGGGCACGTACCTCAAAAATTTGAGTTCTAAGATTCAATTCTGAATCCGATGTTAAATTTCATTTATTTTAGTATTCTGTAAAGTTGAAAATGGCTTTGTGCTTTCATTTTGTATTGTCCTGGGATACAACTGATTTGGTTTGTTGTTCGAAATTCAAGGCTTTCCAAGGCCGACAATGTACGTCTTAACTTCTTTATATTCTTTTTTTGAACGTTAGTTAAGTCGAATGCTAGAAAAAGTAAAAATTTTTTAATTAAAGTCCCACGGGTAAAAAAATAAATCTTCCTTAAAGCAGAGATTTGAAATTTTTAATTCTACAATAAATAACCCATCCCCCTTCAATTCATCTCGCACTAAATTTCACATTTCTAACTTTATTAATTTTCTAATATAATATACTGGTTAAGTCAAGGGAGGTTTGTGGCAGCTTTCCAAATTAGTGCAATCATTGAGCTTGGAATGAATAAAATAATAGTATTTGCAGTAGCGGCACTCGTAATAAAGAGGAGATTCTTAATAGTAACATACACAATAGTTCGGCATTTCACTGGGCCAATTTGATAGTGGCCAGAAATAGACGCATGAGAGTTATAAACTATAGCAAAAGTTCCTTATTTAATCAAAGGTTGAAGCTGAACTTATTCCACATTCCAAAGAATAGCAAGTTCTTTTTTACTTTTATGAAGGATCTAAATGTCCATAGTTTAAATCCTGTCAAAATTTCGAGTTATTCTACACTCCAAAGAATAGCTAGTCCTTTTAGACTTTTACAAAGGATCTCCTTTTTGTAGATAGACCTTAACTCCTCTCAAAATTTCAATCATAAGGAACATAGACCAAAATATTTTTTTACTAAAATTAAAAGTTCTTTCTAAATAAAATTCATAAATTGTAGTGAGGGTTCATTGGTAGTAAATTACCAACCATGCGTTTCAAAATTATTTCAATTAAAATGAAAATTTATTTATTAAATTTTGAAAATATTTTTAATTGTAATACAAATTTTTATTAAATATTAAAAAATTAATTAAAGTAATTTTGTTCTATATTTTGAAGAATAAAATTTATAATTTTGTAACAAACCAAATGTATAAAATTATTAAATAAAATTTTTACTTCAAGCATATCTTAAATTGTATGCTTGATCAGGTCAATTCATAAAATATATTTTTTTTATTTTGTTTTTTTCTTATTTTTTTGTTGTTGTTGATCCTTGTAAATATAATAAGGACCATAAAATTTATGATTAAATTAAATAAAATTTACAGTTTAACAAGTTTCCATAACCTCAAAATAAATTTTTCTTTTGAGAAAAATTTGTATATATACAAAATATACATAATAAATTATAATATTTTTGTATGTATATATATTATTATATATTTGTATATATATATGTACATTAAATGTATATATTTTAATATTTTTTGATACATTATCCTTGAAAGGTTATATGTATGTTTCATATATTAGTTGAAGCAAAAAGCCGTTGGTCATATACTGTACAAATATATATACATACTATAAAAATATATAAATGTATATATAAAAATATATTTTCAAATATATATATACATATTAAAGTCAATATTGTACTAAATGTACACTGAAAAAAATATTAGCTATATTTGCTATTTTTTTTACATATGACGTACTATTTATATAGCTCATATCGGGATAGTAGCATTAAATTGCAGAAAATGATATAATTTATAGGAAAGAATTATTTAATTATTTCTAATATTAAACGTCATCAATTCCTACAAAATATAATAAAATTTCCGATAATTGTTTGGTAATTCTCTAGTATCAGAATCAAATTCGGCTGTAATTATATAAGAAGAATTCTAATTACAAAATATTACGAGGTCTAATATTGAAAATCATTTGTGGCTATTTTAATAAAAAAGTTTTAATATAACAAGATAGCTATATTTGCATTTATATGAAGTAAATCATACTAGCATAACAAAGCTAAATTCATTAATCGACGTATGAAAATTTGTAAGGATAAAATTAAATGTCAACTAGTATTACACTAAAGAGTATATTAAAGTAAATAGCAAAATTTGCAATGTTATCTTACAAATCTCGAACTTCTGGAATTACTTCCAAAAGTTAAACTTCTATCTAAATTTGTAAGGTAACATTGCAAATTTTGCTATTTATTTTATTACACTCTTTAATGTAACTCCAGCTGTATTTGACTCTTACCTTCCAAAGGTGGAGAGAAATTCTCTCAAAATTTCTAAGGTAACATTGCAAATTCTGCTACTTTTTACATATACTCTTTAATGTAATACCAGCCGATATTGACTTTCATTATTGCAAATTTTCATATGTCAATTAATGGATATTAGCTTTATTTTGCTAGTATAATTTAGTTTAGATGATAGCAAATATAGCTATGTTGTTACAATAAATAATGTAATATAAATTATTAAAATTTTGTTTCTATTGTTGGAACATAAAATAATAATAAAATTTTGCTGAACTGATTGTATTTATTTGTTATTTTTAGATTAGATTTTATTTTACATTTAACATTTTCATATTTTTAAATATAATTTCTTAACATTTGCAATATCCTTAAAATAAATAATTAAATGCTATATAATATATATATAAATATGTATATACTTAAATGCTGAAAATATACTGAAAAAAATTTATTTGAATTCAAAAGTATTTAATTATAGATTAAAAAGTATTTAAAAATTAAAATTTTATAAAAATTATAGAAATTATTTATTTTTGATTTGATCTTAAAAATGTAACATTTTCAAATTTTTAAAATAGCTTAATAATTTTGTGTACCTACAGGTATTTTTTAAATGATTAAATTCTCACCCTTAAATTTAATTAAGTTATAAAGTTTAATATGGCTGTTAACATTATAATTATTTCTAATAGTTGTATGCTCTACTACATGACAATATCTATGGCTATCATAGTATAAAGTATCAAACTCTTCAAAAAGAACATAAACATTTTCATCAATATAATCAATTAATATGTAGTCAATTTTACCAAAACGAGGAAATTCTCCATCAAAATCTACAAATTTAAATATCGTGCCAATTTTTAATAAATTTTTTTCAACATTAACCCATTTACATGCTTGTAAATTGTTTTTTTTTAAATCAAAAGAGTACATTTGAGAGATTTTATTAGAAAATGAAATTGACTTATCTAAACAAAAACTTTCAATTTTTTTTGTGAAATTAATTTTAGTAAAACTATTTTGTTTTTTTAACAAATATCTTTCAAAAATTGTATGTAGAATATTTTTTCTTGATCTTGTCGACCGAGCAATGTCTTTAAGTATTTTATGTTGTGCTTCGAATCGCATAGACCAAATATGAACTAAAGGTCCGATTATTGACATGATTCTAGGATAGTGTGTCATAAAGTGAGCTTTGGGCTTCAAAGATCGGTTATAAAGTGACATAAATAATTTGTGATGTTCACTAATTAACGTTGAAAGATTTTCAATAACTTTAGCGTTTATACAGTCCAATAAAACAATTTCAATTATTTTACGTAAAATTAAAAACAACTCCCAATGAGGATCTTGGAATGGAATAAAGTCACCAATCAAAATCCCTAAAAACTTCGAAAGCCATAGTGACTCTGACGCCGTATATTTTAACTTTTCTGATTTTAAATGCTCCATTGAAATTTCTTGAGGTTTATTTATATGGTCAAAAATTCCATAATTAAAATGAGTAAGTCTATTATTTAAATCTTCTAAGGAGAAGTATTTGTTTTCAATAAAATGTCGGAGCATCAATGAAACTTCATAAGGCAAAACACCCTCTAGTATATCATGCATAATGTCTACAACTGGATTTTCTGCTGCATGAAAATATTTTATTTGATTTAAAATGCTATCAAAAATTACACCGGTTTCCTTAACACAATGTTTATCAACGTCGAAATTATAATTCGTAGAATTCCTTAAAAGATTTTCATCTTCAGTAAAACTTTTTTGCATTAAATTTTTATGCATTTTACAAAAACGGCAGTAATAAAATGCTACAAAGCACTCAGTAAAACCAAGTAATGAATTTAAACCCTTATTATCACCTGTGCAAGCAGCTATAGTAAAATAAACCTGTTTTTTATTAATTTCTAAGCCATTTTGTTCAAGATCCATTATTTCAGATATTACACTTTGAAAAATTCTTTCTCCGAAAGTTTTGCGATCTAAGGAATTAAATAACAGTATTGGGAAAATAAATTCTAACATGGACCTAAATTTTGGAGGTAAAAACGGAAACGAAACGTAAACGGCACCTAAATTTTGCAAACCAGCCCTAGAACCAATGGGATTGTTTGTTTCAAATTCATCATAATAAAGTATTATGGGAAGAAGAACACCAATTGGATGTTCCACACGAAATTTTTCTACTTTGGCTGCCCAAAATGAAGTTTGCATGAGATTGGATATGCTGGAATTTTTTTTTAATGACTCAATATAAGAAAAAACAGTTGTTCCAAAATCATCCATCCGAAATAGCGACATAATAGTTGTTTTTAATGATATAAATCTAGTAGTTACTTTTGAATTTGTTAAGATCATTTTATCTTCGTATCTTTTAGAATCTAATCTTTCTCCAATAACAATATTTTTAGAGTTGAAATAATTTTGATTATATTTTTTCAAATATTGAAGTCTTTTGTATTCAGTATCTACTTCGTTTAAAGAATTTCTAATGGTTTTAAAAACCTGCATTACAGTTGAAATAACATCGGAAGTATTACTTGTAGAAACTGTATTAAGAGAATCAATTATAGTTTTCTCTCCTAACAAAAATAAGTCACTTTTCATAAAATTATTAAATAGTTCGAAATTATTCTGTATTGCTTTTCGACATACATTGTGATCATTGTAAATTGATCCAACTAGATCTAGAACGTTATTTTCAGCACTTAACTTCAAACATTTCGCAGGACTTTGTTCATTCAAACTATTTAAAAAATTGTGTGTTACTTTTTCTGTGATATTATTTACATTATCTGTATCAATAAAGAAATGCTCTGTATTGCCAGAGATTGGTAAGAAACTTTCTTCTGCTAATGAAATTGAAGAAATTTTTAATTTTGAAGTATCGCTTTGTATATTTTGAAAATGTTTATTTATATGTTTTTTAAATGAATTAAAGTTAGAAAATAATCTAGTAGTGGAGCAACTTTTACATTTCAAAATAGCGGTATCTAACCTATGAATTAGTTTAATGTGTCTTATATATAAATCAGACTGGTCAAAAAATTTATTACAAATAAAACAATTCATTTTGTAATCAAACGTAAAATTAAAAATTAATATTTTGTTAACTCACTAAAAAGAGTTGTAACTGTTGAATAATTCTTGTCGTAAGGCGTCTGAATTTCGTATATGTATTTCTGCAAAAATGTCCAGATTGGTTTGGATTCGGCTGAATACTCACAATTCAATGAATAAATAATTTTAAAACAGGCATCAACAGCTGACTCTGCAGATGAAAATGAATATAAATTACCATTGACTAAAACAAAACATTTGTCAATAATATCTGAAAATGAAAATAAAAATAATTTTTTTTGTGTATAAGAAAAAATTTTATACAAGTATATACCTAAAAGACTGGACCCAACAACTAATACGATAGGTTGTACAGTACTTTTATTCTCAAAGTGTGTATTTTTTATTTTCCTAATGTCTTCTAGCACTAGATTTTCATCCTAAAAGAAAGATTTCAAAATTATTTATTTTTAATGTGCTTTTATAATATAACAACAGCTCACTGTTACTAATTTTAGAAAAGAGTTTTCTACTTCTTTTACAGTGAGTTTTCTTCTTTTTTTATTAGCAGATGAATTAGTCGAATTAGAATAAGCTGATTTTGATAAAAAATGTGGTAATAATGCTAGTCCTTTAAACTGACATTGCGATTTTAAAATATTTTTTATTTCTGACTTATGTTGAATTTTGCGTAATTAATTAGCTTTTTTTCAATATTTCCCCAATTTGTAAAAAAGTTATTCGTTTTTTCTGGATAAATTTGATCAAAATCATTCAGAAAAAGTGAAGAGCCTTTGTTAGATTTTAGAATAGGGAATTTGTTAATATAATCGGTTATATCAATTTTAGATTCAAACAGTAATGATTTCCTATAGTTAAAAGTGTCTATCCAATAGCCTTTAATTTTATCCCAGTCATGCACATTTTTTTCCAGGTAAGCAATTTTATCATTCGATTCACTGGCTAATGTTTCGTGAAGGTCTACTTTAGTGTCTTTTCTTAAATCTTTTTGTAATTTACTTAATTTGCATTTAAAATGATTAAAGGCATCCCATAATTTTCCACTTGCATTTGTTTTAGTTTGCTTATCGAAAGGAACGTAGTAAAGAGTTTTATAATTTTCTTCAGATAAAAATTCTGAAACAATTTCGGATCTTAACTGTAAAAATCTTTCGGCTTTTATTTTATACTTATCAGGAAAATTTAATCTCTCGTATTCTTTGTTGATAATTAACCTGGCCAATGAATTTCTTGAAGAATTGTCTAAAGATTTATACATTTGATAATGAAGTAGTATTAACTTTCCATCTGCGCACTTTAAAAAATTTCTTAAAGAATTGGTTAAAACGAAAGAAAAATCGTTTGGTAGCACAGAAATATTAGATATGTCGAGGTAGTTTTCGTTATTTGAATCAAAAATATAATTATTTTCACTTTGTAAAATGTGGTTGTTGTCACCTTCAGAACTATTTGGAATGTCAGATATTTCTGTACATTCACTTTCAAAATTGCTTGATTTGACGGATTCCTTAAAATATTAAGTAAATTAATTTTATCAAAAACACCTTAAACCTTTATGAAAAAGTAAATAACTGCATTTCTGGTTTAAATTTTTTTTTTGCGAAAAATGCTATTAATAAAATAATTTTTCAAAAAAGTAGGTACACCTAAATGTAATACTAAATTATAAGAATAAATAACTTCACTTAATAACCAAGGCGATATAAACTAACACCCAATTTTTTTGCTAAAATTTAACTTGGGTTCATTATTTTTGGGCATTAGTTCAGTGTTTTTGGCGATTAATTCATTTGAACTAAACCCCAAATATTTGAAAAATATTTTTGGGGATTAGTTAATTTTTTTGTTAATATTAATATTGGCGATTAGTTCATAATAAATATTGGTTCTTATCAATTAAACAAAAGAATCAATAACACAAAAGAAAAATTAAAAACAAATTTTTGTGTCATTTATACCAGAAATGGCAATTGTTTAGTTTTTAACAAATGACTTAGTCTTAATGGATACTCAAATTTAGATTTAAAAAAATTGTATAACTTACGTTGTCTCTGGTTAAGAAAACCTCCTTAAATTTTTTCCAAAAAATGGCTCTTGTGCCTTGTTCTTTAATTATTGCAGAAATTCCTAGATAGTCCAAACTTTTAAAAGCCACTTCATCAAATTTTTCTTCTAAAAAATATGCATTTCCATAAAAATGTATGTATGTATATCACAACAATTAAAAACTTACTGTAAAATTAAAATGCATGTTAATTAAAATATACTTACCCAAAAAGATTGGTAGAAGCTTTTCTAATTTCCAATCTTTTAAAATATTCTCCAAAAATGACATCGAAAACGATAATAAAAACGATAACAAAACAGAAGCTAATTTTATAATCGACGCGAACACGTTTAAACAACTTTAAAACTTCAATTTCTTATTAGGAAATTCAAAAATTGAATGAATTTAAATTCACACATTGAAAATAATCATGCCATATAAAATTTTTGCTATCGCACTAACACAATAACACATAATATGTGTATGCATATTCATCTCACTTTCATAAGTAAAGTAAAGACACAAAATTATCATAAACAAACGAGTGTAGCGCAAGTTGAATGATGAAAAAAATAAAAAAAAGTAAACATAGTTAATTTGAAAATTTTTATAAAAGATTTTTGAAAAATATATTGATTTAATACAGATTCAATGAAATTATTTATCGCACAAAATCTTATAAACTAGATTGAAAAAAGTAATATATGATTTTTTAATAACAACAATTTAATATTACATAATATGGTTGATACTAAATAATTTATGTTTTGAATCAAATTTTTTTACAGTTTCGTTTAAATTTTTTATATTCTTTTAAGTCACATTTTATTGGTTAATTTATAATTATAAATTCCTAAATATAAGGAAAATATAAATCGTAATATAAAAAAAGAAGTTCGCCAACGGAAACACCTTGTAGAATTTGAGCAGCTTCATATAAAAGTAATACATTATAAATAAATAAAAAATCATAGATGTATTAGATAAAAATAGATAGGCAACTTCTATTTCTATCTAATGTTTTTTATGTATTTTCTATTCAACAATTTTAAGCCAAAAATGAACAAATGTTTTTTTTTACCTAATAAATGCAGCTATGGGGTTGTAGAAAATTTCTATAAACAAATGATCGAAAACTGCAAATAAACATAGCTAATTATTTATTTCAAATTAAGCAAGGTTAAAGGTTTAAATAAACACTTTCTTAATTTTTTTTTTGTATTTTGTTTTGTACTCTTATTAAATATTAATAATTTACATAGGAAAATTTGCAATGCTGCTTTATGAAAATATCATATGAAATATTTAAAGTACAAATTACTAAAACTAAAAAATAAAATAACAAATCTTTTTAGTTAATATAGGAAAATTTATTAAATTTAATTGAAAATATGTTATAATTATTTTTTTAATTTTCTTTTAAAATTTTATAACTATTATTTCTTTTTTGATAACAAAAATGTTACTTTACATATGATATTATTCATTTAACATTTTGTTATAAATTTTATTAAAAGTTAATAGTGTATAATGAATTTGGAGTGAATAATTTAGTATGTATTGTTATAATTACTATTGCCTAACGTTATTTTTTCACTGTAATGTTTTTTTGCAAATTTGGCAAACAGCTTTTTTTTCAGTGTATAATTTGGCAATTTACTGTTTCAGGATGCCAAGATTTATTATCGCAAATAGTAAATATATATATATATATATATATATATATAAATAAACACGAATCTTGTAGTGGTAAGGACGACATTTCAAGATAAATTTAAAGATTTAATTTCAAGTAATGTACTGTTAGTAAAGTGCTGGATTAAAAAAATATTGTGTACTTAAACCTTGCCAGTTTTTTTTGAGATTTAATGAATGAAATTATTTTTTGGGTGTTTGGGGTTTTAGAACTCTTCCTGGAACTATTTTAAGTAAATTTTAGGATTTATTTTAATATTCGCCTAGCTCTAGTTTTATTTTGAGGACTAAAAGTAAACAAAAACTTTAAACTTAAATGGAGGCAAGAGGGCAAGTCATTAAGACTCATCAGTTGTGAAAAGTTTTTAAAATTAAGTTTTAAACTAAGTTTTTAAATTTTAAAACTTTCCTAGAAAAATTTTACGGAAATGAAACTGGACAATGGACTGAATTACGGTAGTTTTTGATATATATTTAAAACAGCTGGGTGGCACAATGGTTGAGTGCCGACCTTTCATGCGGAAGGGCCCGGGTTCAAATTATAGTGAAAGTGAAAAAATTTTTCTGGTTTTCGACTCGACTCAGCTACCATTCGCCATTAGGTTCAAATTAATGGCATAATCAATAATTAATAATTATAAATCTTTAATAAAAAATACATTAATATAAAAATATAAACAAATGCAAAATATAAACAAATAATTTAATTAAATAATATAACTCGCAGATATAGAATACCATATAAGTAAAATATAAAATATTACAATATAAACAAAAATAGAATTGTAAATATTGAAAATCTAAGACATTTCCACATGTTATAAGGCCTAGTACTATCTCATGTATAAATTGTATGTGGAATTCAATAAGACCAATTCTAATAACACGAATATAATACGACCCCCTGTTCCAACATGTACCTATGGTATAGACAGGCTTATTAGCCTAACAGTTGAACAGTTAGCGTTTAAAAAAAAAAAACAAAATATCAATAATTCTAAGTTGTTAATAACCTCAATCATCTATTTATTTTATTTATTTTGCATATTACACAATACACTGAATTATGTAATATTGGTAAAGCCCTCGGTTGAATTGGTAAATCCCTCGGTTACCAGGACCATTCATTTTTTATTGGTATTTTTTTAAATTGCATATTGAAAGGGGCAATTAAATTTTTTTTTAAGTAAATTAGTCAAATTGTCGCGAATTAAAAATACTTTTTATAAAAATGATTTACAGTTATTTTATAAATTCATATTGTAATTATTATAAAATCAAATTAGACTGAATTGTCTTGAAATATGCTTAGAAATGAACAAATTAAATAGAAAAAAATATGGATATAAAATGTTTAAAAACTGCATATAAATGGCTATATGGTTTAAATTTATTTTAAATTTTATTATAAGTTTTTTTTTTTAATGAATCTATTCAAAATAAAATTTTTAAAAGTTTTATTAAAAAAAATTTTTTTTTATTATAATTTTCATCAAGTGTTGGTAATTTTGGAACTCTATTTTGAAAAATGTTTTATTAATTTTTTTTTGTGTTTAAAGTTTTAATGGTTCTTGGTTAGAAAAAAAGCTTTTATTATTAATGGTCTAGAATAGATAATAATATGCATATTTTTTAGAATGGATTATTACCGGTGACATGAAATAATGTCCAAGGAATTAATACAATTTTAACTCAATTTAATTCATTTGTTTTCGATCTTGAATGCAACTCTAAAATCCTCCCTATTTCTGAATCTATTCTGAAAAAAGCGTAAGACCATGCTTTTGAAGCCAACTCTAAAATCCCTCAAAGTTCAGAATCCCACATATACAAAATATACATATATTACAGCTCCTTGGGAAGAATCGTTAGTTAAATTGGAGTTTTGTTTAATTAAAATGCCTCCTAACACACCTTAAATAATTTTAAATTTAAATAATACATAGTCCTTCAATCCTAAGTATCCTTATTTTATATCCAATTCTTCCCGAGGAGCAGTAAAAAGGGGTTTAGTTTTGGTCTGTTAAAGTCACATATTATTCAAAGAAAAATCGCCAATGGGTGGCATTCGGTGACATGGTTTCAATGTTACAAACAGTCTTGCAAGTCTTAAATATGTTCAATAAGAACAATCTGATTCTTCATTAGTATGAAAGCATACATTTGGAGCATCTCTTAATAGTTTAATGAAAATTTAGAATTTTAAAACTGAAATATATCATATCCAATCTAATCTTCTATTAATTAAAATAAAGTGAGACAAAAGCAAAGTTTTTTGACCTATATATACATTTTAATTCCAACAGTTTTAAAGCTTATTTTCAAAACAATTTGAAAAAATGTGCTAATAAGGTTTCACTCTTTCCGTTCGTCCATATGTTTACTAAAACTTTTGCACCGTTTAAAATAGGGAAAGGAAATTTTAACTACGGGTAACTACGGGATTCCAAAACCTAAAATCATGGAAGAACTTTTTTCTGTAAACCAATCCGGCATACAGCTACAGCTCCCAAAAGTCGGAAAAAGCCCTATATTTAAACAGTTTTAACAAGAGTTCTGTAATGTAAAATTTCCAAAAGAGTGAAAAGGTGAAAGACAGCAGCTTTATTAATTTATGCAATGCAAATGCAAGGTTTGCCAAATGTTACTGAAATTTATCATTATGCAAAACTAATTTTTTGCAAAACTTTTGGCCCCACATATCTTCTGGAAGACTCGAGCTGGAAGCTTAAAAGTTAGTTATGTGGGAAATCGAGTTAGAAACTTGAAAAGTGAACGGTTGGTGCTCAAAAGTGAAACCAAAACTAAACCTCCCTTTTCAACCTCTCTTTAGGAGCTGAAAGAAGTCGAAAATTTAAGTTTTGCTATTTTTAAACATCTGTAAATTATATACCTACCCATCCAAAGATTTTTCTTAACTTTAAAGGGTAATGGAGCTACAACCCTCACAAATTTCCGAAAAAGCGCTAAATTTAGGTTATTGTAGCAAGATTTTTATAAGGCATATTTTAAAACTGAAACTAGAAAACAGCTGCTTTCATAAGCTTTTTCAAAATTTATCGCCTAAATGTATAGAGTCGCCTTTCGGTATTAAAAATAACCGTAATTTTAACTTGTATTAAAGGTTTTCCTTAAATTTAAAGATGACCCTTAAAAATTTCAAAAAAAATTTCATATTTTAGAGAAAGTCACAATTTAATTCCTAAATTCGCAAAATTTTGTAAGGGGGAGGGGGTGTTAAATCCTCGAGAATCATCATAAGTTTTTTTCGTAAAAATTTGGGAACCTTCCTTTTTGAAGAGCTATTTGAACTTATTTTCATAAATTCCCAAAATTAAACTCAGTATGAAGCATTATATAATTTTGATAATGTGCTTATTTAAAAAGCCTTGGTTTTTTGCATCCCTTGTTTCAGTTATTATACTTTTTATTTATATTTTTTAATATCTTTAATGAATTAAAATAAAATAAATTTGTGTTTTTTTTTTTAAACATTGTCAAAAATTTAAATGGTTTTAAATTTAAAATATATGATATAAAAGTTTTTGAACTGGATACACTGTTTTTTATAAATTATTTAATACACACACATTTTAAATTGGAAATTTGCCATTTAACCAAAAAACTAGGTATATATATATACAATATTATGTTTTTATAACATATAATTTCTAAATTTTATTCAAATAAACCAAAAACGAAATTATTCGGTTCAGAAATGGAAAAATCCATGAATTATAATGAACAAGCGGAAAAACAAAATTGTCAAAAACCTTTAATTTTGGTTGCCAAAAAAAGTAGAGGAAAAACAAAAAAAAAAAACCAGAGGAAAAGCGTATCAAATATGTTACAAAAGTTCAATAAACTTGTAGAATTATTATATATATATATATGTCAGAATAATAAAGTATAAAAAAAACGGTTTAAATTCTATAAATAAGAAATAACCAATTTTAATTTTTGGTAAGTTCAAAAACCCTAGAGTCTAAACGTTGAAAACGAAAGGATGGATTCAAAAGAAGTGTCAGGGACAGGGACTTATCGTACAATTCAAATGTTATTTAAAATCAAAATAACTGGACATCTAATGTGTAGGACTAAATCAAAAAATATGTTAACCGTCAAAGGCGATTCTCAAGTACGAGGACTTCAGTCAAGTACCAGTACTGATAATGGAAAAAGTACTCAATTATTCAATAAGTAATAGTTTCTTTATTCAAAATATTAATAGTAAATAAGTACTTAATAAATTCTCTCAATTGCCGAATTTAGCTATGTTATTCTCTGAAATATTGATTAACACTCGTCAGTACAAGTTGATACTGCTAAGTACTGATTGATACTTTACAAAATATTAGCGGGTACTAGTATGAGTATTTTTACGGATACTTATATTTCTTCCTTGGATTTGGTACTAGTGTTACCATTCTAAAGTAATCTCCTGCATTCTTCTATGGTTTAAATAACATGGGCCCTATTGCACGGAATACTTATCGCTAATCAAGTAATCAAGTAATCATTTTTTTGATAACTGAGTGTTTATCATTAGTAATCAAACGTCATTATAAAATAAGAGTTGCAGTGAAATTAAACTTTATTTAATTCTATTATTTGATTTTTTGATTAGTAATAAAAGGTTGGTGCAATAGGTCTATGATATTAGAAAATATTATAATTTACAAAATGTTTTTAAAAGAAAGTGTTCGAGGACATTCTGACTAAAAAATAAGGGGAAAGGAAAAAGTAACGGAATTCATAGTAATATAAATAAATTTACCAAAGGTTAATCGTGAAATAAATCGTACATCTATCCCATAAACGTTCCATGGTAATTGCAATGTAAAAAGTGAAATCCCGAAACCGTGTAAGGATAAAAGTCCCCTGGAGACTTATGACTCAAAAAAAAAACTGAAAGTTCACAAAGAATTATCACCTATGATAAGTGGGCCAAAAGTGCACCTGGGGAATGAAATAAGGCAAAATATCTAAATACCATTTTCAGTATCAAAATAAAATTCAGTTAACCCCATTAAACCTATTTTTGAAAATATAATGTGTTCTTAGGTCTCAGTTCTTAGAGGACTTTTGGCTTATACTAATTGAAGTCATAATTCTACAAGAACTTTGACGTAATATGTGAGTCATAAATTCCCGGAAAACTTTTGATTCCAAGGCTTTTGTCGCTTTAATTACAGTAAGACAGAATGAAGGTTCAAAAAACTGCAGCGTAACTATAGCAGGACTGAATAAAGTTTAAAAGAAACTTAAGTCTCTAAGTCAAGATTAGCTATCAATAAAATTTTTAGTACCTATAGTTTAAAATAAAATAGAAAGGTTTCATAAACTTTAAAGCAACTGCAATTACAACACTTGATTAAAATCCTTTTAATTTGGAAAATTTGAAAAGCCTTGTGCATATATGTACGTATGTATTTTGCATGCATTGTTTGTTTTCATAAAAACTAAAAAATAAAATTCTAAATTAAAGTTAATTTTTTTTTTAATTTTTATGATTTTTTCTCATTATGCACATGAGTGTTAACTAGACTTTAAATAATTCGTTCATTTATTTGTTTTTTTTTAGACTTTTACGTATAGGAAAATTTTTGAAAAGAAAATTCTAGGACAAAAATAAAATAAATTTTTTTTTTTTAAATTTTATTATTAAAATGCTGTTTATTTGTTTTTTTTTGTTTTTCTACACATGTAATTTATTATTATATACCTACATATGTATTTTTTAAATATTATGCTCCTTTTATATTATCTTTAGTCCTTTTTTTTTAATATTTTTTTTTATAAATTATGTTCCTGACTGTTTTTTTTTCTAATCAAACAAAGCTTAATTAAAAATAATAATTTCGTCCTTTTTGTTATTAACACACGTAACAAATACAAATAAAAATAAAAAAATGAAACTGGAACATTTAAAATCTTTGTAAATAAAATCTGACAAATTTTTTACATTATATCAATTGAACTAAATTTTTAATTTATGAATTTAAACTAGAGTCGCAAAGCGCTTAAGTTTTGAGCGATTTTTACATGTTACAGCGAATTTTTGTTTAATTCGAGAGGCTGAATCGAGTTTGTGTTCGAATAAGCCGATTAAAATATATGATTATGCTATCTGGCTTTCACTGAATTTTCAATGAACTCATTTCCTGCGACAACAGAATTTTCAATGATTTTCGAGGGACATATATTCTATTTGTCCCTCGAAATATCCTATTTTGATTTGAGCTTTAGAAGCTAACACAACATAAGTTTAGATATATTAATTTGGAGATTTAGATGCTTTGCTAAGCAAAGACTCAGTTATTCTAATCTTATTTGAGAAAAGCTTACTAAGTATTTAGGTTAAAAATTTCTTAAGAAATGTCTAATTAGTTATGGCTAGGATTTGGAGTTTTTTTAAATTATTTTTAGAATTACAATGGTAACAAGAGGCTCACAATTAGTCGATTTAAATATAAATAAATAATAAAAGAGCGTTGGGATAAGTTTAATATAGTATGAAAAACTATTTAAATCCTATTTTAATTTACAGCATATTATTCATCTAGAATAGGTCACCCAACAGCTTTTATTTTACATACCTCACATTTAAGACACTTTGATATAGGAAGGCTTGTTTTACAAAGACTTCTGCGTCTTCTAGAAATTTATTGCATTCAATGAATATCACGATCGTATTATTTGCTCGTGCTTACATTGTTTAGGTACGTCTTGAATATTTTGAAAAGCCATGATAATTCTGATAAGTTCAAAATGAGCATATGGTCTGGTCACAACTTTCAAATGACTCATCATAACTTTCAAATATATTTCGCTCTTCTTGGTCGTATAAATTTAAAACTCAAAATTAAAGATATCAGTGAAGTCTGCTTCACTCAATCTCTTATACTCGCTTTCAAAGTCAAAACACCATATATATATAAACACAGTACAATGGGGCACATTTGATAAGGGAACCTTTGTTTATTTTGTTAAGAGTAAAAAGGGGAACCCCTGACTTCCTTAAAGACAACTACTTAGGAACCAAAAGGGAATATGTTGGAGTATTCTTAATTGAAGTTTATTCAGTATATAAAAGCTATTCAATATAAACATAAAAGTGTTTCTAAATTTTAAATTTTGTTTTTAAAATTTTCATATCCTATAGTTCTACAGAACTAAATATAATTTTACAATTACTTAATTTTTAACTTTTCGACAATATTTGAGAATTGGCATATGCACTTAAGCTATATATACAAAAAATATTATACATATGTAAATTAACATTCTCCATTTCAATTTTTTATTTAAATATTTTATATTAATGTTATCTTAAACTATTAAAAAATGAAAAAATAATGAAAAAAAAAAACTAAAAAAAATATTATCATTTTACCGTTACTATTTTACAATCTTCTTGAATATTATTTTAAAATTACGATGAGTTTTCATTTCTTTTTTTTACAATTTTTTAATGTGCTCTTCATAGCGATTATAGAACTAAAATTGTTTGATATTATAACTACAGTGACGGACAAATTTTATGCGTTCTACGTTTTTTTAAGAAATTTTATTAATATTTTATTTTAAATCATTTGAAAAAGTATTGAATATCACTTATAGGTTAAAGGGGTATACTAAATTTTCTATTACGTTTGTGACGTAAGAAAGGATGGGTAGATATATAAATTAAGATATGGATCGAATCAGAATCGAAAAGTAGATCGATCTAATTATGTATGTACGTTTGTCCTCTTGCAGGATAACTTAAGACGTGAAGGTGTTACGATTTTCAAATTTTCAAAATTTTCTTTTATGCAATATCCGTCATCGCTATTGAAATCCACCTGGATGTGTGCAATTTTATCAATTGCAGGTAACTTTAATAACCAAAATCTGAATAAAATATAGTCGGTGTAGTGGAAGAGGTTTAAAGAGATTCCTTTCAACTTATATTTTTCTACTGAAAGTCTAATAAGTTGTGCATTTAAAATATTGTCAGAAGTAATTAACCGAATGATATAATATCTATATTACGATCATACGGTTATCCCAGAGGTGACAGAGTATACTCAAGTACATTCTTCCTCTTTTTCTTCTAAAATATAGTAACAACGTTTTGACAGAGGTCTACCTCAAAACCCAATTCGAATTGAAGAGCTTAGTATTGAAAACTTTTGTAAAACTACATTGTTCCTTAATTTTTTATACCAAATTACATGCGGGCTTTGCTAATGAGAAAAAATTTTAAGTGGATGTATACTGAATTCATTCTTTTCAAATATCTTTTTAACTTCTTCCCTTCCCTAAATTTATGAATTTCTAACTGACATTAAAGTTCCATTAAATGAATCAACAATTTATGCCTGGCTATATTTTGGGGTTTAAAGTTTTTAAAATTATTGTGAAACTTCCTGATATTTTTGATAAAATTATTATAAATATTATTTTTAAACGAATATAATTTTATCCAATACTGTACATTTTCATCATCATATTGAAGTTTACTATACTTAGATACTTATTATATACCTTGTCTTATAATTCATCTAATATTCGTATTGTGCATTATAACAGTAATAATATCTTGTGAATATTTTGTGAAAAACTACTTTTTAGTTGTATATGTATGTGTATATTTGATACCTAGTGAAAAAAAAAGAAACTGTAAAGGGAAATTAAAAACAAAATGAAATGAAAACGAAAAAAAAAAGAAAGGGAACCTTTTAATTAAATTTGTAAATCTGCTTTTAATCTCAAGTTGCTTGTGAAAATTTATGTACTATCTAAGTTTCCTTTTTTAATAGATGTATACATACAACATACTGCACACACTTATATACTATTATTAATGAATACACTTTTCGAATACCAACATATATACATTACATATATATGTATATATAATAGATATATGATATATATAAACATTATAAGATAGGTACAATTGCATAAGAATTCTAATTAAGAATAAAAAATGGTAGCAGTAAAAACAATGAAATGAAAAAAAATTAAACAAAATGAGGACATTTTGGTCCTTCGAACCGCAAAACAAAAAAAAAATTACTTTTTTCTTTACTCCTTTATTTTTGTGTGCAATTCTAAAAACAGGATTGTTTTTTTTTTTTTCATTATACATATTTTGGCGAATGATAAATGAAATGTCGGAAGACGATTATAACCATCAGATGAAAAGTAAAAATAATGAGTGTAAAATGATATTATATCACATATGTACATTGTACGTTTTAGATATATAATGTTGTGTATTAGTAATAGTAGGGTGGTAAATAATACAGTCAGTTATTCATTTTTAATTAGAAAAAAAACCAATTTGACTTTGGGCCAAAATATAAATTTCAATGTACCTACACTTTATGGAAAATTTTAGAAATTTTATAATTGAAAAAAAATCTATAGAGGGCTTTGTTCTCTAGAAAAGCTCCCCACCATCTTTTAAATATATTGTACAATAATAATTTGGTTCAAATTATGAAGATTTCTGGGGTCCTGATAAGCGTATTTGAAATATGAGGTATTTAAATAGTTGTGATCTCAAATACTAGGTCTATTAATGATCTTTAAGCAATATATATATATCATTAGAGACGGTATAAATATCCAGAATCAATTTAAATTTTTTTAATGTTATTTAAGTTTAAACTGAAATTATTAAAAATAATTAAAATAATTATAGTGTTGTTAATATAAAATGCGCCAATTAAAATCGTCAGATTTATTATTTTGAAGTTTTAGTGTCTAAAAGTTGAAATTTTAAAAGCAATAGTGGATGACTGCTTTATTGACTTTAAGCATAGGAAAGTTTTGTAATCAAAAACTATTAATGTGTTGTTTATATCAGGCGCGCCACTTAAAATCCTTCTAAAATAATTGATTTGCACTTTTTACATTTTACGTTGGTCGGTGGCTCCTTTATTATCCTTAAGCATAGAAAATTCCTGTAATCAATGATTTTTACTGTTATTTTATTTGAAACTAAAATTATCAAATATACTGTTAAAGTATTTTTATTATCCAGCGCGCCACTTTAAAATTCTCTTAGATTAAATTCTTTGCGTTTTCATATGGTCTTAAAATTTAAAAGCTATAGTAGATTTAAAACCTAGAAAAGTTCTGTATTCAAAAATGTTTATTAGTTATAACGAGAGCTAAGCACCTAGTGGTAGAGAATTTCAAGTGGTAAATTCGAACATTAATTGCGAAAATTCGATCAAACCAGGTGCCAATAATTTGAATATTTAATAAACGAACCAATTAAATGGTATTATTGCGCATACTAGCATTATCTCATTCGCAGTAGACTCTCTATTTAATAATATTTAATACATTGTCTATTCAAAATTCTAAAATATCTACAAAACATTGTTACCTAAGTACAAGTAGTAAATAATATTATTTTGCATACCAGAACTATATACTCTATATGTGTGTCCTTTTTATATATAGATTTCATTTCCTATATAAGTATATCACTTTACCTACATAGAAAATTGCAATAAAGAAATTATTATTATGCGATATTGTAACGGTAGTTTTTTTATCAAATCCCTTGTAATTTATACTGTACAGTGTACCCAATATATAAATAAGAGGGTCAAGCCATTTAGGTTAAATTAATGTTATATAACATATATCCAATAATGAAATTGATGCAAAAAATATAAATCGTATTTATTTAAACATACTAACACATACATTACACACACATATAAATCTACTCTAGAATCATATTAAGGATATAAATATGAAAAAAGGAAGCTTTAACAGAGGAAAAATAGTAAAAAAAGAACTAAAAATAAAAATAATAAAATCATATGAAAATAATGAAAAACTAGGAAAAATCTTAGGTGGAAAATAATGTGATAATGTTTTGGAAAATGATTAATGAATTGAAAAGAAAGAATAGAGAAAGAAAGAGACAAACATAAAACATAAAAGATTTAAATGAAAAATGTGTAAGTTTGTTTCAATATATATATATATATGTATATATATATTTGGAAAAAAAAATATGGATTATGTATGAAGGTATTAAAATATTGTTTTTTTATTTTTTTTTTTTGAATTTGAAAATAAATGAAAGGAAACGGTAAAAAGAAAATGAATAGAAAGAAAAATGAGATTAAAATTAGCTTTGAGGTTGATAATGTTTTCATTTCTCTCTTTTTTTTTTCATGATTTTCATTTCATTTTCAAGTTACTAAGTCAAAATGACAATGACATCTTTATATATATGAGATTCAAAAAACTATCAAGTATTTAATAATATATATATATATATAAAATATATAACATATATTATATATTAAGTATATAATAATATTATATATTTTGAAGGATATTAAACTTACTGTTAAGTAGATGGAGAAATAGAAAAATCATTGCTGGGGTGATTACAATTTATGAATTTTTATGAAAATATAATAAAATATGAAAAAAGAACAATGATATCTTTAAAAAGTTGTATGTCCTTTTTTTTCAAGCTTTTTGTAAGATTAAAAGAGGAAAAGAATGAAAAAGAAAAAACGATTAAATTAATTTCATATTTTTGGTTTTATATTTTGAAGTTATAACACATGAGATTCTTTTTATTGAAATCAGATTTATTTTGATTTATAATAATTATATGGTTATTTTTTTTAATTCATGTGTGAATTTTTAAATAAATATTAGTAATTCAAGTTAGGTTAAAGAGATATAGTTTAAAGCATTAGGTACTTAATATGTAAAAAAGACCTACTGTAATTTCAACGGTATAAAAAAGGAGCCCATTGTACTGGTTTAAAAAATAACTTTGTTTAAAACCATATGTTTTAAGATTAAGTGTTTTTTAAAAATAAGAAGTCACTAGTAACAAATGTTTTGAATCTGAAAGTTGCCTAAAATTATGCAATAATATATGACGATCAATTATTTTTGTAATGAGTTGTTTGAATTGGTTAGTTTGGGTACGTAATCCCTAATGGAGACATTAAGGAAATTTGAAATTAGGTGTATAAGAATTTGTACCAATATAAATAGAAAGCGCGAGTCCGACAACAAGCATTTTTACCCTAATAAATATTTGTAAAAGGAAGCAAAAATCATAAGAATAGACAATTTTATAATAAAATTAATTAGAAATCATTATGATAGATCACAAAAAGTAAATAAATTCAAAAACATAATCATGTCCTTCTTTTATATCACTATAACAGACGGGCTTCATGTAAGGTTCTAGAATATTTCCCGGGAAATATAAACGGAGCAAAGCTGAAATGTCTATACAGTATGTCTATTCCGGGCATAGATAAATTATTAAAATGAGACCATTGATAGTTGGAAAACATTTTTAAATTGCACTGAGCAGTTTATACAAATTGTTTTAACTAGATTAAGTTAATTTAAAATTAGGTTAAGTTACTGTAAGTTTTATATTAAAAAAATGTTTGTGTCGGTTTGGTTTTTTTTAGTACCCCAATTTTTTACCAAAACAATATAATAATAATATTGTAAAATTGAACAATTATAAAATCCCAAAATACAAGTTCCCAAATTGCGAAAAGTTGTTCGGGTAGGGTACGTAATTTCAAAGACAATTCCCAAAAAAAAAAATTCCTAAAAAAAACTTGATTTTGTTACCAAATCTAAATTCCCTCCTATTTTAGAATTTCGCATATATTATATACATGTTTTGTAAAAGACATGTACCTTTGATTTCGAATCCATCTCTAAAACCCCTTCTAATTTAAAACTTCGTATATACACATATATATGTATATAAATATTCTTTAAAAACTGACAATTCTGATTTTGAATTAAACTTTAAAATCTATACGAACAGAATGTCAGAGCTCACAGGATATCCTACAAAATTATTACATTTTGGGATTTATGAAAAATTATAGAAACATATTAAGTTGCTTTAGTATAGAAGAAATCAATTATTAAAATTACCATTGCAAATGTCAAATATCGTATTTTTTAATTGGTCGTTGGAGTGAAAAAAGAGTCTGAAAGAGTCTAAATAACTTTGTGTCTATTATACTATCATTATGAATGTTTAATGAGAATTATCATTTAATAAAAGGATATGCGCCAGGAACCGATTCGCATTTCCTCGTTTGATAAGTGAGTAATCAATATAACGGCATGTATACATATAATAACCCTTCGACACCCAGGCCTCAATAATTACTTATTAAATTTCAAAACTTTCAATTATACTTGGAACTTTGGGTTCAAATACAGAATGTATTCCAAAATCATTCTTATTAAGTTTTATTTATGACGCAAAGTTTAAAGTAAAGTTTTTCGAGATTATATATAAAGTAGTTAACCTATTAGACATAAACTCTAATCAATTTTTATACTAAGATTAAGTTAGTTATTATTTTTAATATTTTTAAAATATATTAGAAAAATCCCATATAAAAAGTGTTTGAATCCATATGAATTGTTTGCTAATAGTACCAACAAAGTTTTAAGAAATTATATTTGATATAAAATATAATTAAATTATATTTTCTAATTCTCAAAAAAATTTGTTTGTAAATAAATTAATTAATTTAAGTGTTCATAAACTAAAATTTAATAAAAATTTCAGACTTTTTAAAAAAAATCAAAAAATTTATAATTATTAAATGAACTTTGTAATTAGTTTTTAAATAATTTAATTTTTGTTTTAAAAATATAAGTTTTAGATTGAAAAGTTTCAAAATACATTTTGTAAACTTTTATATTTAGTATTTAGAACAATTAGATATTTTTAACAATTAGAAATCACCTTTGAAAACTTTTTTAATAATGAAAATTAGTAATTAAATTCAATTATAATGCTCATTGATAATTAAATTATTTTCTAAAAAAGAAAACTACGAAATTGTATCTGAAGATATTTAAATTAATTAACTTATCTTGTATATTAGACGGCTCAGCATATAAAGGACTAAATCAACATTAAATTAAATAATAGTAATATTAAAAGGAGTAGTTTTTGTTACATAATAGTTCTTCAGAAATTAAACTCTACTTGAAAATAAAACTACAATTATTAATTAATTGAACTTAGAAAGGCTTTTTCTTAAATAACTCTTTAATTCTTAATTTCATTAAAAATGTTTTTATTCAAAAGATTATCAAATAGAAAAATTAATCATAATAAAAGTTTTTTTCTTTTATTATTACATAATGTCCTTTATTTTTTTTTAAACTTTTATTTTTTCAATTTAATAATAAAATCTAAATCAATATGTAAAAGTTTCAATATTGTAAAACTTTGAAGGACTTTGTTTTATTTTTATTTATATATGAAGGACATATTCTTATAAAATTAATTTAGTGTATATTATATAATAATAAGAAAAGGATATATATATATATATATCTGTATATAAGAAAAACTTCTCAAAATCTTCTTTTATTTTATTATTAAAATTAATCACTTAATAACATAAAATATTATTTGAAAAATTTTCATTAAAATATATATATACAATATATAGAATTAAATTTATTACTTTATTATGTATTTGATTTTATTATATTGTTTTGTTAAACTTTATTTTAATATAATAAGTATATTATGTTTTATCAGAATGTCCACCTTTATTTGGAGTTTAACTCGGAAGTTTAATATAAAAAAAATTAATTCATAAAAACGAACTCAGAAAAATAAAAATGTCACATAAAACTTTATTTAATTTTTTTTTTTATTATTAGAAATAAGTTTATTAATATTTTATTTCTAATTTTATAGTTATTGAGTTTTTCTGGTACAGATCCACACTAATACAAATAAAGAACATTCGTTTCGGAGGGTTGAAAGAAAGTCGATTCGATAAGGTTTTATATAAAAAAAAATGAATAAATAAGAGTGGATATATGATTCGGTCCAAAATTCACAATCTTCCATATAAAAATATGGAGGAAGTATTCTGGAATACCCTGATTCCGAAACAATCTCAAATCCCTTCCATATAAGTTTCTTCATACTGATTATGAAACAATCTCAAATCTTTTTCTTACGGTATTCATACATATATTCGTAAAAAGGCATAAAAAATAATGAAGGTAGTCAGACTAAAACCACACCCACGGATTTTTTTTAAATACATTTTTAAATAACAGAAAATTTAAAGCAAGCTTCCGTCCCCAAACTGCTGTTAAGCTCAATACTTAAATCCTAATTTTGAATTCATGATAATATCCCGGAAAAGTGGGAAACCCAAATTATATAACCAGTTACAAAACCTCTCCTTGTTTACAAATATTCTGAAAAAAGCTTTAAGAAAATCTGATTTCCCTTACCCTTGTTTGCGCTTTGTAAATTAGTAAAAATCTTATATAAACTAGGATTTTTCCCTTTTTCCAAAATATTTATACGTGATTTGTACAAATGTGTTTATGCATTCAACTTTAGTTTTTAATTGCTAATTTGGCTTATTTTAATTGTTGTTTGCAATAAAGTCGCTTTGATTTTATTTCGTTCGGCTTTTTGTTATTCCCCCTCTCTACATTGTTTAAATTTTCTAACCTCAATAATGTAGGAGTCGTCTTCTTAAAAATCAACAAAAGATTTGCTTTAATCTTTCCTATAAATTCTTATTTATATTTGACTTTTTCAGCTAATTAAGTTTAGAAATTTGAATATTAAATAGCAATTAATCCTGCAAATTAATTCAGCCTCATAACCCAAGTATAGTTCCATTATCCTAAAATAAAATATATCATTCTGTATATGAAAATAATGTATCTATAAATATTAAAAACTTATTAATTTTTCTAAGTTTTTCCACTACAGTTAAAAAATATACAAAAAATTGTGCATACTTTTAGGGGAATTAATTTTTATAAATTATTTATATCCCTACATTGACGTTAGAATTAAAGTGCCAGAAAACTCTCCACCTAAATAATACGACTTTTTGTTTTAAATTTCTGAGTGCTATTAAAAATCTCATAATTTATATTAATTATTTTTAATATAAAAAACATAAGAGGAATTGATAACAAACGCCGCCATTTTTCAGATTCAGATTTTTTCATTATTCCCCTACTTAAAAAATTAAAACTTTTTTTTTAAATATTAAAATTCTTTAATTTCTTTTTCTTCATACATTCAAATTTTTTTGAAAATTCCTTTTTTATTTTTTTTTTGAAAATAATTAAAATACCATTTATTTCACCTAAATTTGAAAAAAAGCAAGAAGAAACTTTAATAGCTTTTGGCATCAAATTTTGCTAAGTTTTTTTCTTTTGGAATTGGCAGATTTAAAGATTCTTAAAAAACAAAAAAAATAAAAAACATTTTAACTTTAAAAATTATTTCACTTTCCAAAAAGTGTCTAAAACATTTAAAATACTTCTTTAGTTAAAAAAATTATGGAATTATTTCTAATATTCCATTACTATTTTGTTGGCAAAAGAAAATTATTTAATAAGATTTAAAGTAGATAAGTTATTTGGAAGTTTTCAAATTATGTAATTTATTAAATTTTGAAATAATTAATTTAATTTTTTGTAATAAAATAGAAGTAGTTTAAAAAATTTTATTTTGGGGAATATTTATATATTTCATACAGTTTTTTTGCTCTAATTGGTGGTATTTTTAATTTAAGGATTAATAAGGACTTACAACTTTAATCTTAAAAACGTACCCTCTTGTGTCTAAAATGACTGATTTGATAGCCAAAGAATTAAATGGAATTGTAATTTAACTAACTTGGGCTGATCTGAGGCGTTTTTTGTACCCAAATAGCACCAAACTATTAAGATAATTGATTTTGCCAGATTTTAAAAAATGGGGATTCTGAATTTTAAGTAGTATCCGCGTAGGACCAAATGATTATATCTCAAAGATAACTGGTATTACCATTTTCGTTCCCTCGAAATAATGAAAAAAGCATAATTTATAAATAAATTTTGAATAGGAAAAATCCGAAATGAACATCAAACGACTTAAAGGACTGATCGACTCAATACAAAATTTAAGAAATTCATGTCCTGTTCTATAAATAGAAGCTAAATAGAAACGATAAACCTTAAAAATATAATATGTATAAAATATGAAAAGATAATAACCATAATGATTGTTTTTTATTTTTTCATATATATATATATATATATATATATATATATATATATATATATATATATATATATACATACACGTATATATACTCTCTAAAAATGTATAAGTATTTAAGGCTTTCTTGGCCAAATTTTGAAAAATGTGAGGAGTTCTAGAGAAATATGTTGAACATTTTTTTGCTTGCAAAAATTTTCAACTTTGAACTACAATATCGGCAAAACGGCAGCACCTATTGTCATCAAATAAATCGTTATCTTAATTAATAGCATTAATTGAATATATATATACCGAACAGATCGTTAGATTTAACGGTTTTTATAAAATAGACTAAAATAACAAGGATACTTTCAAATGTCCTTATCGACATAAAGGATAATATACGCCATTAAACCTTGCATATATTTTTTGAAAGCTGGCAATACCAGAAATCGTTTAGGTATAGTCATTTGTTCCTACGCGGATACTACTAAAACCTCAGAAAAGCCTATAAAATATATATCCTTAATGGAGAATATTTTCCTTAAAGGACGAAAAATACATTTAAAAGTACCTTTGTGGTTTTGCCATTTTTATATAATCCGTTAAATCTGGCGATTTGCTGTAAGTTCATATTCAGTTTAACTAATATTTAAGGTAACGGTGGGTTAAAATATTTTTATACGTTTACTTAATGACGATAGGTGCTACCGATTTGAAGATATTATAGTTCCCTTAACTTAATAAGGGATAATGTCTGCGATATCTTTTACAAGGCTTTAATATTACATTGTGAATGGCCTATTGTTTGATTTACATAATTTATTACATCTTATTAAAATATATATAATAAAATGAGTCACTTTGAATACATCAGTTTAAACTTACACTATCTCAATAAAAATACAACAGGCCGTGATGTTAGCAAAAATTTATTTTGATATTCTTATTCTAATTCGTTTCAGATCATTGCATAATGGAACTTAGTTAATATTATATTATGTATGATATGATAATCAGAATTAAATTTAAATTTGATTGGAATTATACTTACATTAAACCTTGATTCAACACTTCCCGTAAATTGTAATAATAAATAGAATACCACAAATCAGACAACTTTAAAGCTTAAGTATAATCAATATCTTTAGAAATTATTAAATATATACCAACACACATGCAATAAATTGTAAAATTTTCAAAATATATTTTTAGACCTTAATCCAAAAGTAATAGTTTTACTCTCAGAAGTATTAACAATTCAAAAGGACTCCCACCATTACTGAATACTATAAATAAATAAGATTATATTGGAAATTTAAATGAAAATCCATTAAATATTGAATAATGTGGGAAGTTCCTTTGTGGAAAAAGTTATTAACATTTAACAAAGTGTGGGAAGTTCAAATGTTGTTCAATAAGTTAAAAGTTATTAAGTGCTTTAGGCATAATGAATAAAGGCTTAATGCATTCTTAAAACAATAGAATTACTATAAATTTAATAAATATGCAACAGGACGCGTTTTATTATTTGAAACAATATCCAATTATTTTATATTCATATCTAATACAGAAAAAAAATACTAAATAAAAAATTCCATCATAATTCATCATCATAAAATCAAAAAATTTTAAAAATATTATTTATTTTTGTAATAATATTTCATTTCTATCACCATTTTATTTAACAATTACCAAAGGTATAATCTTAGCATAAAACATAAAATAGTATCAGAATAAAATATATATAGATACATTTTGAATTTATTACAGGTGAATATGTTACAATATATTGTATTGGAAGTTGTAACATTCAACAGGTATTCTATTTAAATATTAAAATCCCGGTCGGATTTCAATTCAATTGAAACTCTAAACAAAAAAAAAAAAAAAAAAATCATAAATAAATCAAAATATAATAATTTTTAAAGTAAAATATATATCATTCTGTATTATATGAAAATAATGTATCTATAGATATATTTTTTTTAAATATAAATAACAGTTACACAGATAGACTGATTACTTATGGCTTAAATGAAAAACAAAATGGAAATAATAAAATAACATTTTTTTTGTCTATATATTTATATAATGTTTGCATATACATGTAGTATATCTATATATATGTAATATGTCTAGATGCATATTTGTATCTATAGATATTTTAAAAATTGTTACAATTTGTTGAAGGAGAAAAGTTTATTACAAAAAAAATGTTTTCATTATTATTACTTTTTATTTTTTAATGACAGTCGAGAGTATATATATGTATATATATATGTATGTATATGTATTATATATATATGAAAAAATAATAAGCAATCATTATAGTTATTATCTTTTCATATTTTATACATATTATATTTTTAAGGTTTATCGTTTATATTTAGCCTCTATTTATAGAACAGGCTATGAATTTCTAAAATTTTGTATTAAGTCGATCAGTCCTTTGAGTCCTTTTTCCGATTCAAAATTAATTTTTAAATGATACTCCTTTCATATTTCAAAACTCGTAAACTGTATGTGTTAAATATAATTGTATATAAAATATATATAGCTTTACTTCAAAAATCTCCAAAGCTTTCATTAAAATAATCTTAAGACAAAAGTCTCCAAAACATTTCGCAGAAATATAAATATCCCAAAATAGGGTAGAATAAAATTGGTACATATTGGACATTGGTTATTTAAAAAATAATTTAAATTTTTTAAAAATGTCTCCAAAATTGATTTACTAAAAATAAAAGTTAATATCAAAGTTCAAATGAAACCACTTCTTAAAAAATTTAAAATTTTGCACAAATCATTAAAACTCCTTGTAATATATTTCTAAACTTATAAGAAAGTTAATGATAATCCTTTACCAAACCTTCGATTTAGATTCCCAGTTGTTTCCAGAATAAAGTAACCATGGTAACGAATACCATATCAGTTAATACCTATTATCTTCAGAATTTAAAAACCGTTATATTAAACTCTTAAAAACTTTTAATTTTAAACTAATTATATTGTTTATTCAACACATATAACTGTTTAATAAAATATTTTGTAAAACGAAGGACAAAACATTTCCGGTAGACCAAAAATATTATTATTTACATATCATACATACAGAGTTATAATAATAATTTATAAATTATAAGCTCTTAATATTTTTACTTTAACAATTTCTGTACCTATGTAATAAAGCTTATGTGTAACAGAATATTATTAAATTAAATTTTAACTTAAAAATGAAAAATAACAGTAAAATAATAATAATAAAAATAAAACAAAATATAAAATGAAGGATTAAATTACGGTTATCATTTACTTTTTTTTTATAATACTTTTTTTTAATAATAATAATAATGAACCCTAATTGAGAATGGATTAATAATATAACATGGTAGGTATAATTACAGTAATAGCAATAATATAACAGTATTATAACTACATCAATTACCCTACTTTACTTTACCAAAAATATAATAAATCCAATTCATTCTGACAATCGCAATCAATCAATTGAAATAATGAAGGATTGATTGATTTTTTTAGTTGTTGTTGTTGTTGTTTTTTTTGTTCTTTTTAATCATATTTAGAAATTAAAATTCTTATAACGTTTTATATGTATTTGATTGATTTAATTTGTATTTGTATAACTCTCCCTTTTTTCTTCCTTAACGTCCCTTCTCCTAAAAGTATGCAATTCAATTTAATTTTATTTTTAAACTTTAATATTTTGTAAAAAAAAGATATATTATTCATATATTATATAAAATTAAAAAAGAAATGATTGCGGTATATAATTTACCTGGTAACCTGTTGTTACTTTCATAAATCTGGTATTAACGGTATTAAAAATTGGTAGAAAAAAAATTGGCAGAAATTTTTTTGAAAAATATAACAGGAAAAACATAATATAAAATTGTAACAATAGGTTTACATTTTTACACTTTTTTAATCCAATCTCATACTTTAAACTTTGTTTTTTTTTTGGGGTTTATATGTTTGCTTTTGTTTGTTTGTTGTTTTTTTTTTTTTTTTTGGTGGGAGTGTTATTTTGTGGTTTTTTGGTTTTACTTTGTTCACATGAATTGATTGAAAAGTCAAAAAACCAAAGAACCGAAGAAAAAAAAAACAAACAAGTTTTTATGTATTTTGTTTAATTTTTTTTTTTTGTATTCGATTGAATGAATTTTCATATGTGTGTTAATATAATATAATAATAAAATAGTGTAAATATTGTGGTATTAAATTATAATCATATTATATTCAATCAATTGATATTATTGATAGTAAAATAAAAAAAAAATTAATTATAATATTATTTGAAAAACTAATTTTAAAATGTTGTAAAAAATTTAAATTTAATTCAAAATTGAACACATCATTATTAAGTCTCCAAAGCTTTCATACAAAAAATCTCCAAAGCTTTCATTAAAATAATCTTAAGAAAAAAGTCTCCAATACACCTTGCAAAAATATTAATATCCCAAAATACGGTAGAATAAAATTGGTACATATTGGTTATTTAAAAAAATAATTCTTAATTTTTTAAAAATGTCTCCAAAATTGATTTACTAAAAATTAAAGTTAATATCAAAGTTCAAATGAAACCACTTCTTAAAAAATTTTAAATTTTTCACAAATCATTTAAAAGCCTCCAAAGCTTTCATATAAAAAATCTCCAAAGCTTTCATTAAAATAATCTTAAGAAAAAAGTCTCCAATGCACCTTGCAGAAATATAAATATCCATAAATAGGGTAGAATAAAATTGGTACATATTGGTTATTTAAAAAATAATTTAAAATTTTTTAAAAATGTCTTGAAAATTGATTTACTAAAAATAAAACTAATGTAAAAGTAATATCAAACAACTTCCTACAAAATTATTAGAAAAAATAAAGAGTCTCCAATAATTTCGCTTCACATTTCTTTCACTTTTTTTTTCTTCTACATTGAAATCTTTGTAACAATAATAAATTGTTATTGTTGTAATTAAAATTAAATTAAAAATATTTTAAAAAAAGTCTCCAAAATATTTTTAATATCTTTAAATATGTTTATTATGCTTAATTAAATAGTAGACAACAATTATTAAACTATTTCTGGATCATCCTTGTAATATTTTCATGGATTGTAAAATTAGAAATTCTCCAAAACATGCTGCGTAACTCTGTGATACAAAAATTTGTAATTTTTATAAAAACGATATTGATAAATCTCCAAATCATATTGGAATAATTTGGATTCACAAAATTTACAATCTGTTAGATTTTTAAGTAGTGATCATTAAAACAAGTTGCAGCGATTTGAATTTATATTAAACACACATTAACCTTAAACAAAATTGAAAAATTTATTTTTGGAAACTTAAGTCTCCAACGCTGAAACAGTATCAACCTTTTAATGAATTATTTAAAAAAAAAATAATATATTTTAACGTCTTTAGATTTCATCGTTTATTTTTTAACCATGTTATATTAAAATATAACGGTATTATTTTCCAGATATTCAGTGAGGTTATTGACTTCTTAATATATGCTGGGATAAAAAAAAAGCAAAAAGAGAAAAAAAAACACAGCATGACTTCTTACGACTTAATAAATGTTTTTGTTTTGTGTTTAAAGAAGAGATGCAAAAGTAAAAAAAAACAGAAACACATGAAATATAAAACTATTATAAGTTGTTCAAAAACATTCATGTGGTTATAATCTATAATATGTACATTTATATTTATGTATATATACACATATAAAGTCTCCAAAAACGATGAATAAATAAAACAAGAAAAAAAAAACAAATATAAACAAATAAACACAAATATGACTGAACAAATGTACATTAAAAACTATTTCCTTGAACTGAAAGAATCTTGTTTGTATTTTTTTTTTTTTTTTGAACATATACTATGAAACCAACTAACCCACTATAACCACCTACTGAACAAATATACATATAAATAAATAAATAAATAAATATTCAAAATTGAAAAAAAAAACAAGTAATGAAAGTAACCAAGGGTTTTTAAAAAAGGACATTTTCAAAATTATAAAGCATCTCATACTTAGTTTAAATTTGGTGACTGATTTGAAGAAGGTTCAATTAAGAAGATTACCAAATTTTTTCGTAATTTCATCTCCCCCCTTCCTAAATTTTGTGGTTTTAGGAATTAAATTGTGACTTCATCTAAAGTTTGGATTTTTTTTAGAATTTTATTATCCAAGCAATTTTAACCATTTTAACAAACTAAGAGACATTTTCTTCAATTTTAAGGATCCCCTTTAAATTTACGGAAACCCTTTAACACATGTTTAAATATAATCTTGGGGTTTAAAATTTTGTATATTACTAAAAAGTTACATATGTTTAAAAATAGAAAAATTTTAATTTTTGACTCCCTTACAACTGTTAATTTAAGTTAACCCATTTCTACTAATTCTGAGCATTTAACTTCTCTCAAAACTTCAAATTTTTTACCTTAAGCCGTTCAGAAGATATCAAAAGTCAAAAATTTTGCAAAAATTGAGTTTCGAATAACGGTTAGTTTTAGTACCGTATGGCAACCCTATGAATTTCAAAAAATTATAAAGCTTATAAAAGCAGCTGTCTTTAACCATTTTTACATTAAAAAAAAACCTAAAAGAACTCTGGTTAAAAGAATTTAAATATAAGGCTTTTTCCAACTTTCGGTGGGCTGTAGCTATGAACTGGTGGGGCTGCAGAAAAAAGTTCTTCCACGAAATTATTTTTGTTTTTTTTGCCATACCTACCCGTGGTTAAAATTTTCTTTTTCTATTTCAAACGCTGTAAAAGTTTTGAAAACCTGCGGGCGGACATACGGATGGACAGACAGAGTTAAACTTATAAGTACATTTTTTTTTGAAAATGTGCTTAAAAAACATAAACGAATATATTTGCTCTTATTGTCTTCTGAAATTGAAATATGGTAGATAGTATAATATGAATTTAAAAAAAAAAAACAAAAAAAATAACAAACAAACAACCATACATATTTCTTGGTAAACTTGATTAACGGATTACAAACGGGTAAAAGCAAAACAAATACACACACATACAAACTATAAAAACATACAAACATTAAACTACTAAAAGAAAAGAAAAAGGCGTGAATATAATCAACATTATTAATATATGTAGTATTGTATATTAAATATATGTATATTAGTATCAGTGGTTGTGGCAGTGATTCTGATTTGCATCCTAACCAAAAGCATCACAAAAAAAAAAGACAAAAACAAAATATGAAAAACACAAACGAGAAAATTAAATAAATATTGAATATTAAATCACAGTTGAATGACTCTATGGTTAACTAAAACCCAAAAAACCCCAAAAGAACTGAAATCGTTCATTTTTCTTAAAAGAAAATAAATAAATAAATAAATAGTGAATATATATATATATATATATGTATATATATATTTATATATATAACCTATGAATTTATTGATGTGTAAAACAAAGAAAGCAAAAAAAAAAAATGGGTGGGGTTGGGATAGAAATATAATAATCAAAAGATTTATGTAGTTAGAAATAAAATTAATATGAAAAATTCAAAAATTTCCATAACAGTGTATCAAAAGCAGGAGCAGAAGATGGGAGGAACCACATTTTAACAAAAAAAAAAAAATAATAAGAAAACGCTTTTTATTAATTTTAAATTAAGTTTTTTATTTGGACAAATAACTGTGGTTTAAAACTACACACACATATAGTTATAATATTAATTTATTTAAAAACATTGAGGTTAAACTTAAAATTATGGTGAACTTATCTACAGACAATAAAGAACTTTATATTTCGCGGTTTTTTTTAAATGTTATTGACTTGTTATAAATTTGTCTAAATTAATTTTAATAGATAAAAAAGTTAGTTTGAATATTTTTTGAAATTTTATGTCTAGACTAAGCTCTATCAATAGTCTAAGATTAACTTATCAACTTATATTGAATATAAAATGACTCTATGGTTAAAATCTTAGCGATTTTTAAAATGTGTTTAACTGTTAAATAAATTTATTTATATTAATCTAAATACAGAAATTTAGATGGATACAATATATTAGTGGAAACTCCTACTAGAAGTGGCAAGACATACGTAGTTAAGCTGTTCTCATAAGATAGTTCTCACATAGTTTAACTATTCTCGTCTGTCCCACCACTAGCAGATCTTCTTCTTCTTCTTCTTCTTCTATGACTCTACAGCTCGGTGTGAGCTTTGGCATTCATAACTATTTGCCATATCTCCCGGTCTTTCGCCGTTGTTTTCCAATTTCTCACTTGTAATTTTGAAGCATCGTTTTCAATGTTGTGTTTCCATCTTGTTCTGGGTCTTCCTCTAGCTCGATTTAATATAGGTCTTAGATGTAATATCTTATATGGCATTCGATTTTCCTGCATTCTCACTGTGTGCCCTGCCCACCTTAGGCGTTGTGAATGTGATGAACGAATAATGTCTTCATTTTTTATAAGTTCATTTAGTTCAGCATTATTCCTTCTCCTGTAATCTCCATTTTCTACTCTTATAGGGCCATAAATTTTTCTTAGTATTTTCCGTTCAAAAATTCGGAGATCGTTTTCGTCAGCCATATTCGGTGTCCATACCTCACAACCGTATGTTACCACAGGGCGTATTATTGTTTTATAAATTAATTATTTCGTTTCCCTTGTCAAGAGACGTGATTGCATTAATTTTTTGTATGCAAATAGGCATTTATTTCCTGCTTTAATACGTTCTTGAATACAATATTTTGTACTATTGTCATTTTTTACCATTACTCCAAGGTATTCAAAGCTTATTACTCCCTGAAAAGTATATCTATCAATCGTTATATCTTGCGGTTGCCTTCTTCTTTCATCTTTTGACATCTTCATGTACTTCGTTTTGGTTTCGTTTATTTGAAGAGCTACCTTGCTAGAATCTTTTTCGATCACAGAGAAGGCATCTATCATATCTTTAGCTCTTTTCGAAACAATTGCAATATCATCCGCGTATGCAATTATTTGATATGCTTTTGAAAGAATATGTCCTCCTCTGTCTAGTTTGCTAATCGCTTGTTGAAGTATCATATTGAATATAATAGCGGATAACACATCACCTTGTCTAATCCCACTCGTAATTTTAAATTCTTTCGATGCATTTCCTTGTATTAACATTTTGCCTATGGAGTTATTCATGGTCATATTTATTACATCTATTAATTTCTTAGGTACTTAGCACCTACTTCTGCTAGTGCTTTGGGAATATTTTTTCTATTTATACTGTCAAATGCTTGTTTAAAATCTATGAATAAAATATGCAGGTCGACGTTGTACTCATAACACTTTTCCATTATCTGTTTAAGTACAAAAATTTGGTCTATGGTATATCGTTCTAGCAGATCTACTACAATTTAAAAATCTTTTATTTTCTTTCGTATCTTTCAAATACAATCGTTTTCTTTCTAAAATCGATTCCCTTTCAAGGAACCGCCAAGCTCAGACATGTAAGCTGTATATTTTCTTGATATTGAACTTTTAACTATAAAAACCATTAATTGATTATTTTATAATTATCAAACAAATTATAACACAAACTATAATACAAAATAAAACTGTGTAATTACAATTGGAGCATTTTGATTTCATATATATACGAGTATATATGTATAAATTGGGGATTAATTGCTACTAATCGGGAACATGTCATTAGGGAATTATGACACTTTACTTTGTTTGACTTTATTGAGTTTTTAAAATTGGTTTCAAAATCATGGTATTACCTTTTTCCAGAATTTTTACATAACGTTCTTATGTATATTTTGATTCGCAATCAAGAAGGACTTTATAGTTAATAAATATTCTGGAAAAAAGGAATACCATGATTTTCAACCAATCTCTAAAACATCTCTTAATTCAGAATCCCACATATCCACATATACTTATAAATATTCTGGTAAAAGCTACAATCCTGATTTTGAATCCAAGTCTAAAATCTCTTTTAATTCAAAATCTCACATATACACATATATGTATAAATATTTTGTAAAAGAGGAATACCTTAATTTTGAATCCAATTTTAAAACACCTTCTAACTTGGAAAAGCTCGCGCTACCTTCAAAGAACGGTTTCAGGGTCGTCAGGATCGGAGCGTTTTTGAGCATATGGTCGTGCCAAAAAAGTGCAATTTGGCTTTATTTCATTTCGCCTTATTGCATGTACTCTAATATTGTATTACAAAAAAATAATTAAGGGTGAAATGTGATAACTCCTTAGTTATGAAATTCTACTTCGACACTTATTAAAATTTTAAAGTGTGTCATAAGTCCCTTTACCCCCTTAGGGATTTATGACACTTTACTTTTACTTTACTTACTAAGGGACCTAAGGGAGTCATTAAGACATGTCACCAACTTAAATACTTAATCAATTGTATGATAAGTAAATGTTTTTTTTTATAATTAAAACTCACTATACGGTCTATATCAAAAATAGTTTTTCAACAACAAGTACTTTTGGAAATAATTAAGTTTGGATTATTAGATTAGGGATAAGAGTGCAATAGGGTAGGGTCATAGTTTTATTTTAACAAAAACTTATCAAGAAAATTAATATTCATAAATTTATTTAAAAAAATTATGACTTTAAGTAGCTGCAACATAAGTTACGGACTAAAGCATTATATTTGATCAGGGGTCGATGTAATAGAGCCTAATTTGATCTAAAATCATAAATTTATATTAAAACTGATAATTTTAGGAAGTTGCAATAAAAGTGTCGTACAAATAGATTAAAGAGTTCTCTCTTAAATTTAGAGAAATAGTACTTTAAAAGATCTAGAAGTTCTATAATATAATCTCCATACCATTATAAGTTAAACTTTACAATATAGAAGTTTTTAATTCAGAATAGGAATGCGCTTAGAGTTCCGGAAAAATCGTGAAATATTTTATTGACCAATTTATTATAACCCAAAACCACTTATAAAACTTTAAACTATTTTTGGATTTTTAAATCACATTAATTAATTGACTTTTGAAATTTGTTATAATTTTTACAATTCACTTTGTAAAAAAAATTTTTGTCACCAACTCGTGCTTAAAATGTATGCCCCAGTTAAAATTATTAACCCCTTTTTCTATATACTAAAAATTTTTAAGTAAAACTGATTCTAGTGAAAAACTTTTCCAAAATCATTAATCAGTTTTCAAATGTTTATTAACACTTTTTACAAATTATCTAAAATATAAATGGCTATAATTATTATGAAATTTTCTGTGACTATTCCATTATTTTTTGGCACCCTTTTTAACCAACACTTATACAATAAAAAATTAAAAATTGATTTGCAACGCGAGTTTAAAATAAAAAAAAGAAGTTTTCCAGTTGGCATTTGAACCCCTTTTTTTGATAAATTGTATAGTACTAATAGTATAGTACCAAACGCCTCACTTCAGCTTCCCCTTTCTCTAGTCACTCTATTCGGTATGCATTCACTATCTAAAAATATTATATGCAACTCATTTCAAAGCAAATGTACAGATGAATGTTTGCCTGTGATATGGTATAACAGCATCAGAATCACATAAAATTGAAATTTTTCAAAGTAAGAAGAAAAAAAAATGGAAAAACTTTTCCAAGTGAAAATAAAAAAATTACCACCTTTTAACACTAACTAACATTGAAAAATCTTTAAAATTTTACTTGAATTTTTCTCATTCACATTTATGAGAAAGTCCAAAAAAAAAAATGTTCATCATTTTTTTTAATTCCAATCTTCCGTTTTTTATTTATTCTGATTTCAGGCATGGTTTTGCTTTTCATTATATTTAATTCAATTCACGCACACATATGCAAGTTGTTTTCCTCGTCCATTGTCTAGATGTTCATCATAATATAATATGCTAGTAATTGTCTATATATGTATACTTATTTCACATGAATTCAGTAATTTGTCACATGCAATTGGTCTCTTTTCAAAATAATTTGATCTATTTACCAATTAAATTGATCTTTTTTCAAAATGATTTTGACTTTCTTTTAAAACCGCCTTCAAATCTTGAAAAAGAGACATCAAGATAATATAATTTAAAAAACAAAGTTCCAAAGTTGTGGTAGAAAGTTTAAGCCCCAAAAATATGACTCTTAAATATTTGGGGGCTGTATTTTGGACGGGTTTAAGAGTCTAACTTTTTGAATTTTTCCTGCTGTATTAAGGTTCTATAGTATAAAATCTGTGAATACCACTTTTCCATATGTTGGTCCAACTGCTGGACCCCAAGGGGTAGATTTGATTCAAAAAGACCATTTTATATTGAAAATTTCGAACTGTTTTTTGTATTTCAAAAACAAAATCCCAAATTCATTTAAAAATAGGCAAATATCATGGGAAAAAAAGACCAAGTTCACATAAAAGGAGTATACATTTGTTAAAAGCTTATTTTATTTCTATTTTAATTATTGCATCAGTAGCTTATAGTGTATATGGAAAGTCCTGATAATTGAAAGAAGCATGGAAAGGAAAGCAAAATATCCTGCGAACAAAATATATCCTTGCATTAAGTTCTGACACAGAAAATTATACAATTATCCTTTCAGACATAGCGAACTCTTGTCGTTTTAATAAAAACAAATTTAAAAAAAAAAAAAAACGAGGAAGAGTGTAGTAGAGTAGACTGTGTCAACTCTGGGATACCCGTATGACCGTAACATATACATTATATCATCTGGTTAATTACTTTTGGCTTTATTAAGTGTAGTGGAATACTCATATAAAATAAAGAGTTGTATGGCAGCTAATCGAACCCTCTGTCGTAGGCCAACCAAATTTTGCAGAAACTTTGGCCATTACACTAAACAATTTTTGGCAAAAATTCAGACACCCAGCTTCATTAGGTGGAGAGTAATGCTCATATAAAATAAGGAGTTGTATGGCAGCTACTCGAACCCTCTGCAGCAGACCAACCAAATTTTGCAGAAACTTTGGCCATTACACTAAACAATTGTTGGCAAAAATTCAGACACCCAGCTTCATTAGGTGGAGAGTAATGCTCATATAAAATAAGAAGTTGTATGGCAGCTACTCGAACCCTCTGCAGCAGACCAACCAAATTTTGCAGAAACTTTGGCCATTACACTAAACAATTTTTGGCAAAAATTCAGACACCCAGCTACATTTGGTGTAGTGTAATCCTCATATAAAAGAAGGAGTTGTATGGCAGCTACTCGAACCCTCTGCAGTAGACCAACAAAATTTTGCAGTAATTTTGGCCATTATACTAAACTACTTTTGGCAAAATTTCAGACACGCAGCTGTAATAGGTACAGAGTAATGCTCATATAAAAAAAGAAGTTGTATGGCAGCTACCCGAACCCATGGACCAAAATGGCTGGATTTAAATAGCGATGACGGCTATTGCAAAAAAACGAATTTGCGAAAATTTCAAGATCCTAGCTCCTTTAGTTTTTGAGTTATCGTGCGGACGGACAGACGGACGGACGGACATACATAGCTAAATCGATTTATTTTTCGATTCTGATCCGATCCATACACTTGAGTCTATATCAACCCCCCCTCCTTCTCTGCGTCACAAACGTAATGGCAAATTTATTATACCCTTTGACTATATAGTCATACGGGTATAAAAATAATCGGGAACACAAACACATGTAAATATAATTACATTTGGGTTCAAAAGAATAGGGACAGTATAGAATTGTCAAACTAAAATAACCTGTAGCTTAAAAACAAATGTTTGAATTATAATGAAGGACACGATAAAATCTTCGGCAATAGTTCTTTAAAACTTCAAAATTCCTTACAATTTTATTTCATAGTGTAAAACAAAATTTGAAATATGGTTCTCATTGGACTTACTCTATAACAATAATAATCAATGGTAATCATATGGCATTGTATTCATTGAACTCTAGGGTTAAGAATGAGTTTCTTTATACAACTTTTTGAAGTCATTGGATTTTAGAACAAGTTGAGAGTATAAAATAAATTAATAAGAAAAAAAACTTGAGTGACGTCATTAAATCTTTAACTCATAAGCGTACAAGAACTTTTTTGTTTACCTACGTCTATGCCCTGAAAAGTAATTACTAGTCAATATAATATATCTTTATAATAATTTTAAACTCGGGTTTTGGGATTATCCCTCATAACCCAGGAGTGCTGCAAAAGTACTGAAAGGAAGTACTTTCTTGCTACTGAATTTAATATAAATGCTGGGAAAATTGTCATCAGGTTTACACTAATACATTAAAAGTTTTCCTGTTTCCTTTCAGTACTTTCTCAGAACTTCATCAATTGTGAATGAAAGTAGTTTTTCAGTACTTTTTCAGTGGTGAATGGAAGTAGGTTTTCAACACTTTTTCAGTGGTTAATTAAAATAGTTTTTCAGTATTTTTTCTGTGCTGAATGGAATTAGTTCTTCAGAACTTTTTCAGTTGCCAATTGAATGAATTTTGTGAGCACTTTTTCAGTGGTGAATGGAAGTAGGTTGTCAGTACTTTTTCCGTGGTCGTAACAATTTAACTCAAATTATCAGAGATATTGAAAAATTTGTTATATTTGGCATACTTATATACATATATTTACCTTAGTATGTGTAATAATTCACTACTCTCAATATGTATTTTGTCATTGTTTTGGGATTTTTTCTGCCACTGTTCGTTTTTGGAAAAAGAAAAACAAGAAAAAAAAAACATTCATTTAAAAAATGGCAGTGTGTAAAAATCTGAATAGAATCATCGCGTTAAATAATCAACGAAAGTATCACGGGAACTTTTTTATTATAATTAAAATAAAATGGGGGACAAAATGGGTATAAAACAAAACAAAAAATAAAGAGAATAATTAAAAAAAAACAGCAACAGCAGAAACAACAGTACAACAACAAAAAATAACGAATAACACGCGTTTATGTTCCATTTAAAGTCCATTCACATTTGACCCCTTTTTAAAAAATTTTTGTTTGGTTTTTTTGTTGTTTAAATTCATCCCGGATTTATCCCGTTATTTTTGTGTTATTTATTTACTAACATATTTCATTATTTGTGAGTTTGTTTAGTTTTGTTTGTTATTTGATTGAAAAATTGACTGTTTGAACTAAAGACCTATGTACGTCCAAATAACTTTTTAGTGGAAAAATTTTTATAAAAAAAAAATATGAGGAAATTCGTCCAAGAAAAATTTGGCAACAAAGTTGTCGTAAATCTTTAAAGTTTGGTTTTTTGTAGTTTAGTCAGTTTTTTTTTTCAAACTTTAATAAGGACGAATTTTTGTAATCCAGTAGAAGTTATTGTTATCCTAGAAATTTTATGAAAATCATGTTTATATGCCAAAAAAATTTTGAGTTAAAAAATGAACAAAATTTTCTCAACAGAGAAAGCATTAAACCTAATTTCTGGGGATATATACTCTTTTCACATGAACTTGGTCCTATCTGAAATGAAATTTGTCAATTTTAATTGGTCTGGGCTCTTCACAAGACGGAAAAACAATTAATTGGTCTTGCCTTTTTGAGAAAACAGAAGAACCGGATTTAACATAGGTCCACAACAATTCTTAAGTATAACTTGAAACAGCAACAAAAATTAATAAAGTTTGACTTTCAAACCATCCCCAATATATAGCTTTCAGAAATTAAGATGTACTTCTTATTTTTGGGAATTACCTTAATTGTTTTCCTTTTTTAGTTTCTACTACAGAATTGAGCACCATGTTATCAAGTCATAATAGTTCAACTTTCTGTGTTCCAAGATTCAGGGACGGATTTATATAAAAAAGGATCAAATTAATTTGAAAATATGTGGATTTCATCTGAAAAACTACCAGTTTCATGTGAAAATAGTATACTTAGTATCAAAATGGAAACTGAGATTATTCCTTGTTCCATGAAAACTGATTTTTTCAAAGGAGAACCCATTTGATGGAAGAATTTTATTCATATAAGGGCAGTTCTTATAATAAGGACTGCTTCCAAATAGAATGCTATGCTTAAAATTGTAGCTGGAAAAATAATACTGATTTTAGAACAAAGATTGAATTATAATATCCTTTATGCCAAGCATTCTTATAATTGCGCCAGTTAATAAGCTGCCACTAAACAAATAATTTATTAAATAATCAAATAACAAATTTTTCATACGTGATAGTTTTTTACGAATCAAAACTTTGTTGAGTTTTTCAAATATTGTTTTGGTACGACAAAAACTTATCAAAAATTAGTTTTTTGATTATATGATATGGCATAGAGCCCAGGCATTCATTACCAACCGCTTGTATGAAATATAAAAAGCTGTATGAATTATTTTCGCACCAAAATTTGGTCTATTAGATATTTGCATATGAATCACAGCGTAGTCCAGATATTTAGTAAAAAATCTTTAAGATGTTTTACATTATGATTTTTCTGTAAAAGCGGTTAGTTCTGTTGTGGACACAGCATATTTCTTTATATTATTTTTGTGAATTTCCAGATAGTTCAAGCTAAACTATATTTTATTTAGGTATTACATAGAATCTGATTATTTTATTAATTAAAAATAAAGTAATAAATTAATTAATTTTTTTAAAACTTATTTTTATTATTCCTAAAACTAAGTTGTATATTGTAAATGTAATATACAATATGTTCCATCTAACCATCCTTCATTAATTTTATCGAAAGTACCCTTGTTGGGGATATGTTTGTTAAATCTCAGAGCTTGGAAATTAATATTAAAAGGACTTAATTAAATTTTTTTTTAATGTGGACCGTTAATTTTAATGAAGTAATAGGGGCACATGGTTGTAATTTTGCTAATATACTTATACAAATTAATAGAATGTTCATTTGCAATGCCATAACAAATTCCCTAAATGTTGAACTGCAAGAATCTAAATTTTGAGAGTCTTATCAATTTTTAGAATATGGAGAAGTCATACAAAAGTGTTTTTAAGTAAATCACTGCTTATAGTTACTTTATATTAAAAGTGTAATTAAATTTAAAATTTATATCCTATAATATAATCTTAAAATATACAGAACTATCAATTAATATTAAGTTAAAATTCGCTATTTTTATTTTATAAAAAAATTATTAAAAATTATTTCTTAAAAGCACTTTATTTTATTGCTATAGCAATATTTGATTCAAATTATAATATTGTTCAAATATATTGCATATTTATAGGATTCTTTTAAAATTAAATTTGTTTATTTTTATATTTACAACAGTTATTAATACTTATTACTTTTTATAACAGTTATAAATTTTTTTTCAATTCTATTTCCTTGTATTATTTTATTTTTTTAAATATTTTATTAGAAAAATTTCTTTTACAATGTGAATTATTGTAAAACATTAAGATTTAAAAGTTCTTAGAAGAATCTTCCTTTAAGAAAGTGTTCTTTCAAATATTTTTCCAATCTTTTTATTTCTTATTATGAATATTTAAAACATTTAACAAAGACATTTTAGAAAAAAAAATGAAATAAATTTTTTTTTAAACTTGCCCCTCACGTAAGTAAATATTGTAATGAAAGTATTGTATTCGTAATAAAACTGAACCATAATATTGAAAAAAATTATAACTCTTGGACATCTCTTTGACGAAAAACGAACAATATTTGTATAGTGTTTGAAATTGGAGAGAGTTGGTGTTTATGCCAACTGATCAACTGACTTGTTAGCTAATCCAGGCCACAGGAACAGGATAAAATGCGGGAAACGAGCATAACTGGTGCGGGGATATTTCCATAATTAGAATTGATTATTAATTCCACAAAAAACTAACTTATGAGATAGAATACTGGGACTTATAATGGAATGTCTTATGTTGAAATGTCTTAGACTTCATTATAGATAAAATTATAATTGTTATATAAATTGTATTTATTATATACATTTATATTAACTTATCGGAGTCTATGGGTTTATTTTTCAGTTCGTCACAATTTGAATTCTTAATATTAGTAAAAGAAATGAAGTGGCTTCGGGGAAGTGTTTTAAAATAAATGTAAATTGCTGGGTTAAGGTTAACAGAAGGAAGAACTATTAATTCAAATAGAATTGTTGATTACATAGGCTATGCTATCAATATGAACCCTATGGTAGCTAACCACATGATAGTTGAATCTAATCAAGAACTGGATAAAAATTCTTTACTGCCAGAGATTTGGAATGTCCAAAAGGTGTAAACTCGGGATTCCTGTTTCATCCAGCTGGATCGAATCAAACATTTTTTCAACTTTGACTGGGATAATAAAAATCCCAAAGGGTGATTAAATAAAATTATAAGTTTAAATCAAATTTTATCTTATGAAAAGCGTAGCTAACTACTTCAGTACAAGGCAAAAAAAATAAAAAAATCAATCGTCTTCTAATACTAATCGGTTCTTCTAAAACCAATAGGACTTTCTTTGATAGGAGGTCAACAATAGGAGGTCTACATTATCCTTTACATTTTTAATTTATATGCTTTAATCTTGTCTTTACATCATTTCACATGGAAAAGTACAAAGGACAAAAACCAAACTCATTTCAAAAAGGACTTTCGTAAAAAAACAAAAAAAAAACAAAAAAATATTTACTTTGATATATTATTTGTTACGGTTAGAAAATACTTATGCGTCTGTGAGTTTAGATAATTTTAAATAATAAATTAAAACTAAACAAGTTGTTTCTAAAGAAAAAAACTGTTTGTGTTATTGCAAGGATTTGTAAGCATGCATTTAGCATAAATATACATAAAAATTTCAAATATATACATATATATAGATTAGTTTATATTTATAAAAAAATATTTTCTTTTGTAATTCATTTCTTTTACAAATATAAAATTTTGAATCACAAAAGAAATTAAAAAGAAGGAAATATTCAAACATTACAGGAATCAAAGATTTTTTCAAAGTTGTTCTATTGTCATTTTTTCTTTTTTTTTTTTTTTTTTTTTTAAATTATGCTTTTACTGGTATTTAAGTGGAAAACTTTTTGTTTTTAACAGCCTTTGTTTTTACATTATTTCAATAGATGGTACTCATTATAGTATAATTAAATTTAGTTTTCAAAAGAAATTTATTTTGAAAAATTCTTTATGATAATGTGTATGGCCTTAAATCCACACAAGTAATGTCATCTATAGATAGATTGTCAAATGAAATTTAAATATAAAATGGAAAAAAATAGAAGTTTAATGTTTAAAGTGTTTGTAACTTGAGGCATTATACAGTTGTATAAGTTAATTTTAATGTGATATATTTTTCTAAAGGTACAGGGTGTATTTTTTATTAAAATTAATTTAATTGTAGTTTACAGACTTATTTGCTCCACAGCTTAATTTAATTGCTTCAAAATGTGTTTTTTTCACTTTCTTCCTTTGGGAAAAATCAAATGTTTACAAAACTTATTTTGGGGATTCTAAGATTTAAATAGTATTCGCGTAGGACCAAATGACTATTATCTAGAAGATAGCTGGTGTTGTCAGCTTTCATAAACTATATAGGTTTAATGGCGCATATTATCCTTTAAGGAGGAAAAGGACATTTGAAAGTATCCTTGTTATTTTAGTCTATTTTATAAAAACCGTTATATATCGCGATCTACTGAATATATATATCTACTGTTATATATCACAACTGAAGCTATTAATTAAGATCACGGTCTGGAGAATATTTTAACGTTTATTTAATGACGATAGGTGTTGAAATATTGTAGTTCAAAGTTGAAAATTTTTGCAAAAAAAAAAATATTCAACATCATTCTCTAAAACTCATATTTTTCAAAATTTGCCCAAGAAACCCCCTAAATATTTTTACATCGTTGGAAAGCTATTATTTTTTTCTATAATTTGTGCACACATAGTGTATGCCTATATTAAAGCGTTTAGAAGATATAAGCATTTATAGATATAAGCATTTATAGATATAGTCATTTGGTTCTACGCGGATACTACTTAAACTTTAGAATAGCCCTTATTTTTCATATTCAGAATTTTTAATATTTTAATCGTACCTATCTTCGTATAATAAGTCTGCAAGACTATAGGGTGCGGTTTTACAATTAACATCTGCTTTGTATCTGTTATTTTTGGTAAGAAATTGTTTTCCAAAAGTCAGACTGTTTAAATCGAAAATTTTTAAAAATTTTAACAATATTTTTCTAGATTTTCATCTCAGAACATCAAAAAAAAAAAATCTATTAGTAGTGCTAAGATAACTTAAAACAATGCCCCAGGAAATAAAGCCGAATTCATTTTTTGGTTTAAATTTCAGGGAAACAAATAAAATATTATTATAAATACTTTATTGTTACCATGTTGAAATATGTGAAGGAAAACTAGAATAGGTTTTAAAGTTAGATACAAAATCAGGGCTTAAATGTTGTTTAGCGGGGACTTGCGGATGGCATTGCCAAAAAAGTTAAATGCTGTTTTGCTGTCTCGAAAGTAGTGTCCTAAACAATATAGTCGAATCAGAAATTTACTTTATTTCCTTTTCAAGTTCGGCATTACTTCCTTTTTAAACTTAAATGAGGACAAGGCCAAAATCTCGAAATTCTTGCTTCGAGCTTTATTACCTGGGATATTAATACTGGTCACCACAGTTGGTACTAATTTTGTCTTAAGAAAAATACATTTTATGGAAAAATTTAAAAATATGTAGATGTGTGTGTTTTAAGATAGGATCAGAGGTTTTGTTTTGATAGTGAAACCTAATTTTGTTTTGTTTTTGGCAAAAATATCTTTAAGTTCTATTGTATTTATTTTTAAAGAACTCAAATAGATTTATAGATTTGTTTTTGTACATTTATTTTAAGTTTTATTGTGACAATAACAATATTTTTTTTGGAATTGGAATTGGAATATGTTTACGTATTCTGACTACTTTTATTTTACAAAATTTTGTTTTGTTTAATTTTTTATTTCTTTGTTTTATCAAAGATTTGTGATCATAAAAGTTTATCTAATAGTTTTTAAGTTTATTTATAGTTTTCTATTTCTTAATATGTATTTAACTTTGATATGTTTACGTACACAATAACATTTTAAATTAATAAGTATTTTTTTTGTATCTTTGACATGATAGTAAGAAAAGTTTTAAAATGGGACGCCGAATATATTTGCTAAAGAAGGATTTAAAAAAATATGGTCTGAAAATGGTAAAATTTAATGTTAAGAAAGTTATTATTCCAATTAGATAAAGTTTTTGTTTTTGCTAATTTGTGACTTTTGGAATATTCTCTAAAAGATAAAGAGTTTAGACACATAACTCTGGAAATAGATGCTGACTTCAAAATTGTATATGTATACGGTATAATACTTTGTACTACAACCCTGATAACCTAATTTCGACAAATAGAAAATAAATATTTAATTACGAACACAACTAAGTTTTAAACTTTTATACAACAAAAACAATTGTCTCTGATTATTCACTACTGAAAGGGTATTGAATTTATTTTGAAGTGCTGGAAAATTAATGAAACAACAATATGGTTCAGTTTATTCTTTTATCGCTCTCTTTTTTATGCCAAATCGAGTGTTACTTTATTCCAGTAGTCACGGTTATTTATCAGATTTGTTGGAGTTACAATGTAAACGCGGGCCCGTATATTATTAAGTGTTAATAAATTTTAATTTATAAAAGTTTTTGAATCAGTCCTGAGAAAAATTACTCCGATTTATTATTTAAAAGGTAGTAAAAACTTGCTGAAAAGAACTACTTCTATTCAATTTTGAAAGGCTAAAGGAAAGAAAGAGTACTGAAAGAACTACTTCCATCCACCAATGAAAGGGTACTGAAAATGTACTGAAAAGAACTCTTCAACAAAAGGTACAGCAAAAATAGGAAATAATTATTTTTTTTTATTTCAAAAACTTTAAATTATCACAATTCACAATAGTAAGTTTGTATCCTAAAATTTATCAATAGCTTTTTGCGATATAGCGATTTGATGAATTTTATCAGTTATCACATTTGTGATAGTTGACACTTGTGATAGGCCTGATTGTAATTGGAGAACAATATTGGAGAAGTCGGTCGGAAGTTTAAATATAAAAAAAATAAAATTTCTATTAAAAAAACTACATTTGCTAATTGTTATTAAAGTAAAATATTAAGAATCAATTTTTTTTTATATAAATATAAAATATATATTTTTACTTTTTCAATTTTTCACAATTTCGTTTAATATCTAATTATAATATTTTGATTACGTTTTTTAAATGGTTTGATTTCTAAATTACTTATCATCAACAACAACACTATCATCAGCTTCTTCAGTATAATCATCGTCATCATCATCATCATCATCAAATTCTTCACTACGCATATCTACACTTTTTGTATCTTTGAGTTTAACATATGCCACAGATCTAAAATTTAATATTAAATTCAAATTAAATATTTTTAAAAAATATATTTTAAAAATATATCTTACAAAACAGTTATAATAATCAATAGAGTTAATATACAACATGATGTCATTATACAACAAAGAAGAGAGCCAACTATTGCAATAACTGAACCTATGCATGATAACAAACAATCACAGAGTTTTGTCATTTTATTCCAGAAATTTTTTAAATTTTTCCTTGCACGTAATTAAGTGTCTAATTCTTCAAATAAATTGATCGTTACAACTTATTGGGGTGTTTTTACTTTAATATTTTAACGTTTTAAGCGGTTCTCGCGATTAAAAATAAACTTTAATTAAAAATACACGTTTTCTTTAAAAGATTATAAAATAAATTATAGAAAAGTTTTTTGATTTACTGAAAAACTGAAAAGTTTTTTTTTATTTTTTGAAAATTTTTTTCTACTTTGATTAAAATTTCAATGCTTATTTGTTTGTTTAATAGACTCTTTATTTTAGTACAAACTAGCTAATACCCGGTTAGCGTTGCTACGCCTCTGAATGGAGGTTTAATGTAAGTTGATGTTACTAAAAAAAATATAACACAACAATTTCATATGAGGTAAATGCTAATTTCAAAATGTATAATAATTTCGAAGCAATATAAAGCAATTTCTTTAAACCGGTTTTCTAGTAATATTTTAGCAATTTTTTAAGAAATTTATGAAATTTCACTTCAAATATTTAATATTAATTAATAATGCTCCAGAAACTCACCATCTTTAACTCCACCGTCCAAGAGCACCACCTTAAAACAATTAAAGATAAGTATTTTTACGTATATAAAATTTAAAGTCAATCGTTCAAACTGTTTCTTATTTAGAATAAAGAAAGAAAAAAATCTGTAAAAAGCTGTTTTTTTGGCCAGTACTTGGCAAAATTGGACACTTAATTTACTTGCAAAATTTTTATTTCACTAACCGTCAGGCTGACATGGGTTGCCAAATTTCTATTAATAGTGTCAACTCAGGCTCTCAAGGTCAAACTGCTTTAATTTTAGAACAAAAAAGTTTAAATACTTGCAACACAGCGCCAATTTGACGGTCCGTTAGAGCAAAATTTTTAGTCTAGGATTTCAATCCGTATCCAAAAAACCTTTAAATATATATTTTCATGATAATCGGCTGAGCGGTTTAGGTCTCTATTCGCTATATACAAACAACGAAAAACAAACAAATAAACAAACTTTCATTTTTATATATGTATATAAAGTACGATAAAGTTAAAAACCAAGCCTTGACAATCATTGAAGAATTACAAATTTTAATAAGGTATAATTGAAGTTGATTATCTTAATAATGGCATTGTGATCAAGACGTCGACTTTCAAGAAGAGGGTTTCCCATTCTAACTCCGGTAATTAACTCACCTAATAAATAGATTATCGCAAAATTGTTCAATTATATCGTAATAGTTTATATCATAATATAAAATAAGATTATATAAAAATATATATTTCTTGTGTAGTTTAACAGATGGTGAACATAATTTTTCAATTTCAATTTTAATTTACAGTAATAACTGCTGCAGCCGAATAAAAAACGGATTAGTGTAGGATTATTTGAAGGATTAGAAAGGATTAAAGTATAAAGCTTGTAAAATATTTTCGAAGCACATTTTAAACTTTTATAAATCAAATTGAACTTTAAGTGTTTGATTTTTACTAACTTCATTCGTTACAAACGAATTTAAATCTATAATTTTAATAGTTATTACCAAAAATCAGGCCTTTTTACTGCACCTAGCGTATTTTACGTTTTATAACAACATTTACAGATCAAGAATTTTAACCGCATTATCCGAACGAAAAAGGAAGCTTTTTACGGTTTTCATACAATATACATTATGAATTCCGAACAAAAAAAAATTTCCGAATAGAATTAAAAAGAAATCATTTGAACTATTCTCTTAAGTAATAAACTTATAATTTATTTTACAATTGCAAGAGTCTATTTACCAAAATAGATATTGGAACCTCAATTATTTTGAAAATAAATTACATGGAGGGAATGGAGTGGTTGAGCTGGACATAATTAATGACAGAGAGAAACATATAGCGCTGATTTGTATAGAAGAACTGGATATAATAACTTTATATAAATATATGAACATTTTTATATGGAATATATAATGTTTAAGAAAAATTTCGTCTTCCAATTCATATTTCGTAATACCAAAGATATATCCGGTGCAAATATACCATAGTTAGGAAATTAATACCGTTAATAATTGTAATAAAAGCTTTAAATTGACAGTTAAACAAAAATTTGTTTTGATAATAAATAAATTTTAACCTAAAATGAAATTACCGAAAACTAGTATATTTTAAATCATAACAGTATATAATATGATTTAATCGAATTAGGTTAAACTAAGTTCGTAGATAGGCCAAATTGGACAACGGGATAGGGACGCGCCCATACAAAAACACGAGACTTTTCGAGAATTCTCGAGCTCAAACATTCAGAATGAGTTTAAATTTTGGTATATATATAGACTATTGGTGCGTACCAATGAAAAGAAGCTTTTAGAAATTGATTGTAGTATCATCGGGTTTAGAGATTCCAGGAGTTTCGGGAATGTCAAGTTCTGTTAATTCTTCAAAATCCCAACCGTTTTAAATGATATTTGGTGTGAATGCTTTTTTTGCCAAAATAAAGAACGGATTTGAAGATGGGCAATGGGTCTATCATATAAAATAATAATGACTTTTAAATACAAACCCCATTATGTAAGGAGAAAAGCTTATACAATCCATCTTGGATTTATTTCTACGTTTTTTAATTTTCATTTTATAGAATTCAATATTTTATTTTAAACCTTTGATGTTTCGAAATCTACTTTATTTGTTGTAAATTTTTACGATCTTATAGGTAACAGGCTTGATCGAACATGGAATCATTTCTATTATTAAAATAATGATATTTCTAATGATCTGAATCATTTGGTTCTCTATTGAATAAAACAATAATTACAATAATTAAAAAAAGTATAAGTAAATAATATATTTTGTATTAAAAATAATAATCCGACACATCTTTTTTAATTTTATTACATATAAATTTAACGTTTCTAACTATCAGAATATTATTCCATTTATATGTAATCAAATTTGATCAATGTTTTGCCAAATTAACTTTGGCAAATACACTTGACTTTGTTATAATTTCTTCTCCTCCTCCACTTATCTTCTCTTAAAAATATCAAAACAATTGCCAAATAAAAATATGGGAGTATAGTATCAGAAATCCATCAGAAATTACCACTTCACTTCCTATTAATATTTTTATACTGTTTTGAATATTCAACATATTTTTGAATTATTTTCATTATATATTAGAACTTATCAACTATATTTTATTTTTTAGCAATTCGATAATTATTCGAAATTATAATCCGCATCATTTTTGCTATTTATCTTTTTCTGCTTTAATTTTGACATAAAGGTAAGCCCTAAAATTATACAAAATTTTATATTTTCAAAAAATAATATTTGTAAAGATCTAAGAAAACAGTTATAAAGAAAATTTTTTAAAATAAGTCAAAATTAGATCCAATTAAATATTCTTAATTTCACCGTTTATAAATTTATGTAAAATCTAAGAGAGGTTCTAACTTTTAAAAGAATTTCTTCATAACCGTCATCTTTACTAAAATATTTCTGCATCTATACAATACAGGTATATTGCAGGTGTAAAATAATTGCAGATGTAAAATAAGATAAAAATAAAATAATTAAAAATATCTTACAAAAATAAAATGCCAATAACTAGTAATAATATTACAATTGATGTAATGCAAAAACATAAAACACTGCCACAGAAATTAACGATCGATAGTAAAACACCGCGCAAATTTATCATTTCTCACAAAAAAAATTTTATATTATACTTTCAAAAAAAAGCTTTTATCACGTTTTAAACTTATTTTGAGCTTAATTTAGTATATTTTTTAATTGAATTTTTATTGGATTTAAAAAATTGTAAAAATTTCCAAAATAAATTGTAAAAAAAAATATTTATGTTATTGAAAATATTTTCAATGTCTGTCTAATGTCCTTAGAATTTCAATTTGTTGTTTTGTTTTCTGTGTTGGCGTTAGCGTCTTATCTAACGCAATGTCTAAAATACAAAACTGATAAATAAAATGTTCAAACGTAGTATTACAATAGAAATATTAAGTCGTGTCCGAATATATTGCACTTCGCACTAAAAACTAGATTTTCACACTCAATTTATTCCGAAAAACTCCGAATAATAATAAATATCAAGTGATGTCCGGAATTAATCGCACTAATACTTAATTATCTGTCAAATGCTCTTTTAACCACTTTAAATGATCGTACATCGCACTTACCTTCTGGAATTTCCCAATAAAATTCTATAAAAATATGCATTAAGATAATACTTATTCTACTCCTAAAAATTTGTAACTGTTATAAAATTTAGTCCGAAAAATACCAAAGAGAGGAAAATAGTACATGCTAGTGCGATACTTTCGAATGCTACCCTATAATTATATTTGTATTACAGAAAATGTATATATTATAGTTTATATCGTTCTATATGGAGTTAGAGCACATGCCATCCTAACATCTAAGTCTTGCGATTCGTTGTGCATTCCCCTTTCAATATTTGCTAAAATGAAGAAGATCTACGACGACATTAAAATACTGAGAAAAAAAAAAAAAAAGTTTTTCAAAAATTTGGAAAAGCCGATAGAATTTAAAGAACTTTTAGCAGAATACGTGCCTTATACTCCGTGTTGGGTTTTTAACGTTTTATTGACATTTAGAAGATTAGACGCTTCAAATACGCGAAGATTAGAAATTTTCCAATACAAAATCCCCAAATCCAACAAAAGAAATATCCTCAAAAACTAAATATTCAATATCATCTTAATCATAACTAAAAAGGTAAGAGCACCTTGTGTTGGTTGTATACACTAAAAATATCTTAAACCTTATTCAGGGTCCTGCTAAATTTTTAACACTACTTAAAATCGAATTAATGAAATAATCGAACTAACTACCTGCAAAAATTTTAAATATACTATATTGTTATATCAGGTGCATGATACTTCACCGAATACAAACATCGTGAAAAAAACTCGAATATAAATTTTCTGGAAAAATGGATAATTATCGGTTGAGTTTATTTCATAAAAAATTAAAAAAGTCCTTAAAAAATCGTTATATAAAATTATTATAAATAAGGATTTTAGACTTGGGTACAAAGCCAAATTATAGGCTTTTTCCAGAGTATATTTGCCAGAAAATAAATAATTCCTGAGATTTTAGAGTTAATTTGAAAAACATAGTTTCAATAATTTGTTTAGCAGAGGTTTAGGAGTGAGTGGGTAGCTTCCTTTATTAAAACAGATTTATTGTTGAAACTACAAGTATGTTTACAAAATAATTAGGTAAGACTTTAGAGTTGGGTCTAATCATTTAAAAAAAAACTTCGGGATTAAAATCTTGATAAATATTTAAACAGTTTTTTAAGTTTTTAATTTATTCGGGATATTTCTTTCAGGATTTTTTCTTTTGGAATCTTGTTTTCAATATTTTAATTTATTTTTGTCAAAATGTACTACTTTTAATAAAATGATTTTATAATCGCTTGCCACTAATTTTAATATTATTATTATAAGTCAAAAGGATATAATAAATTTGTCATAACGTTTGTAAGGCATAGAAGGAGGGAGGGTAGGTGAAGACTCAAAGGTATGAATCGGATCAGAATCGAAGTGTAAATCGATCCAGTTATGTGTGACCGTTCGTCTGCACGATAACTTTTTTTTTTTATATAAAAATAACTTGTACTTGGTAAAGCTAGAAATTTGAAATTTTGCCAAAAGTAGTTTAGTTTTATGGCCAAAGTTTGTGCAAAAATATAATTCTTTTCGTTTAGTGAGAGATGTTGAAAGCCTATCAATTTATATTTTGTTTTGTGCATAACTGCAAGTTTAATAACTTCTTCTTCTTCTACGGCGCTACAGTCCGTTGTCGAACCTTGGCCTCCTGAGTTTAATAAGTTGTGTATTCGAAATTTTGCCAAAAATAATTAATCGGATTATATTATGTATATATTACGGTCACACGGGTGTCACATAGTTGACACAGTTTAATCTACTACACTCTTCCTCGTCTTAAACAGTATTAATCGGTAAAAAATAAAATATTAACTAAGATTTTGTCGGGCGCTCTGAGTTGAAGATTTGACGATCTATTTCTACTATCAATATAACGATCTTTCTTTTGGTTTTCTATTAAATAAAACAATAATCTACATTAAATCTATCTAAATAAAATAAGTATTTAATATTTTTTTTGTATGGAAAATAATAATCTGAAATATTCCAATTACATAAAAATTTTACTTCTTCTGAATAATCCGAATATTTTTCCTTATATACAGGGTGGTCCTGACAATGCGTATCAGTTTTATAAGTTTCATTGTGTTAACACTATTCAAAAACAACTGTACTCCATTTTTTTTTTTTTTTTTTTTTGAATTCCTTCTTTTTCACTTATTTTTGTATCTTCTCGTGTCAAAACAACTGCCAAATAAAAATATGGGAGTATAGTATTATAAATCCTGAATATTACTTCACTTTCTATTAATATTTATCCACTGTTTTGAATATTCAACATATAGGTAAATGAATTATTGAATTATTACAATAAATTTAATATAAATAAAACTTATCGAGTACAGTTTATTTCGCAATTTAGATAATATTAAAATATGTTATATGAAATAACTGGCTCTGTAGCACTTTTTGACATATTAACTACATTAATTTCGTGTTCAAATTCCTTGTCCTTGTATTTGTAGTAGACTACCCTGAAATTGTAATAAATTTTATGAAAAAGAAAAATTCTTTTAAATTAGAAAGTTATGAAAAAAAAGATTTAAAAATTTAACAAAAATTGTATGCAATTTAAATATCATGAATATTGCTACGTTTTAAGCATTTTATCTAGAATCTAAAAGAGATTCAAAAATTTCAACCTTCACAACCATATCAACTTATTTAAAATAAGTAATCAATAATTTTCTTACAAAGATGTAATGACACTAATAAGTATCAGTATAAATATTAAACAAAGTACAAGACACACAACACGACCACAGCAATCAATAAGGGACGTAAATGCATCAGCCATTTTATATTGTACACTTCAAAAAAAAATTCCTCTACTGTGTTTTAAACTTATTTTGAGCTTAGTTAATGTATATTTGGTTTTATATATGTATATATTTTTAATTTGATTCAAAATTTTTAAATTAAAAGTTAACAATTTTCTGTAAAAAATGCAATTGTTATTTTGTTTTTTAAAGAATTACAAAATAAATGAAAAACACATTTTACTAATTTAATATTCTGTCAATTTTATAATGTATAAGTTTTGTAATTTTATATTGACGATAAAACTGACAGATAAAACGTAGAAATACAAAAAAACTTACTTGAAAATTTTTGTACTTCAATCCAATTTTAAAACGTATTTGGGGTTTCTTTCTACCTTAAAGACCAAGAAAGAATTTAAAATTTTGGTAATCTAATTTGAAACTAATTTAGAAATTTTGCAATACTGATGATAGCATTGAGAAGTATTGAATTTTTAATCCAATGAAAAAAAAAAAAAATATTTAAAGTAGTTCTAGCCCCAAAAAAGTAGAAAATGAAAAATTAAAAGTAGATCTTGAAAATTTGTTACTGTTTTAATCTAAAATTGAATTGTTGGTATAAGAAACAGTTCTTTTAATGTTTATTTTTTTTTTTTTTTTTTTTTAGGCGCTAACTGTTTAACTGCTAGGCTAATAAGTCTATCTATATCATAGGTACATATTGGAACAGGGGGTCATATTATATTTGTGTTATTAGAATTGGTCTTATTGAATTCCGCATACAATTTAAACATGAGATAGTGCTAGGCCTTATAACATGTAGAAACGTCTTAGATTTTCAATATTTACAATTCTATTTTTTGTTTATGGTATTCTATATCTGCGAGTTATATTATTTAATTGTTTATATTTTGCATTTGTTTATATTTTTATACTAAAGTATTTTTTATTAAAGATTTAAAATTATTAATTATTGATTATGCCATTAATTTGAACCCAATGGCGAATAGTAGCTGAGTCAAGTCGAAAATCAGAAAAGTTCATTAACCAAAAATTAATGGTAGATCTTTTGCATTTAAAAATGATTTAATATAAAAGTAAATTGCTCAAATGAGAGACAGTTTTATTTCCAGTTAATCTGAGAGACAGTTTTATTTCCAATTAATAAAATAATTAAATTAGCAGTTTACTTTGACAATTTGCAAGTTGGATCCAATTCATTAATCATAATTTATTAACATATGCCTGATAGTAAATTTATCTAAATTAATTTAAATTTTATTAACAGAAGACCAATATCATAAAAAAGCATTAAGTACCTACTTTATAAAATCCTTATCTAATTATCTAGTTTGTTAAACAAAACTTAAACAACATTTTTTTATATTTATTAGGTATTTATATTTATTAGGGCCGTAATTAGCGCGTACACCATTAAGGGGTTAAAATTGTCATTTGAAAAAAAAGAGGTACTTGCTCATATAACTGTAAATATCTTCAAAACTAGAAAATATATCTAACTACTATTATTGCAAAAAAATAGGTCTGATAAACTCTTTCAAAATAGTATATACACAGGTTGTCCCATTTAAGTACAGAGTAGATAAAAGTAACAAAATCTAATGTTTGTTTTTTCTTTTCTGATTATAACAGTACAAAAATATAATTTTAATTAATTTTTAAATTCCCTCTCTTTCCAAAAAGCCCTCACATATTATTCTAGCCTTTATATTTTTTAAGATATGCCAAAAAAATTCTGGCCTTTTATATGAAAAAAATTAATATTTCATATAAAAATGCAATTTATTAAATAAAACAACATATTTTAGAATTTATATTTGTTATTTTTCATACATTTTGAAATTTGGGACAAAAATGGAGAAATTATCTTTTTTCCGAATCTATTTTATTGCACGAGTTTATCTTATCGCATTTACAATTTTACACATTATTAAAATTTTTTTAAATTTTACAAAATTTATACAAATATTTTACAAAAACAATTTATAAAAATTGTAAGAGTTAAAGAATTTTAAATTTGATATAAAAAAAGGCCCCTGAAAATATTAAAGTTAGAAACTTTAATGAAGTTTAGATAAGTTTTGGTAGATTAAAATCTTAATTTTTAAAATTTGTATGAATCGTGTTTCACCAATTATTTCGTATTAAACTTGAATTGAAAGTTTAAATATTTACATAATTATTACATATTTTAAAAAAATTTAATTCAAAAAGTTTTAATATAAAATAAAAAAAATTGTAATATTAAAAAAATCAAAATATATTTATAAAAAACTGTACTAAAAACTGATTAAAAAAAAGCAGCATAATAAATTAACCTCCAATTGAATAAAAATACAAGAATTAACTAATAAATTATAGTAAATTAAATCACAAATAAATGGTAATTAAATTAAATAATAAAATTAATGTAAATATAAATAAACAAAAAATTAATAAATAAATTAAATAAATAATTAACAAAACAAAAAAAAGAAATTAAAAATAGTACAAAACGTGTTTATATTTTAATTTCAAATTAAAAACAAACCATAGAAATATGACATTAAAACCACCTTATATAATCAAAACAAAATCTTTATTTGCAATCCATTAAAATTAAACAAAAAAAAAAATAAAAAAACATTTTAAAATATTAAAAAAATATTAAGAAAAAACAATAAAAATTATATGAAATTTATAATATATAATAATATTTATTTAATAATAACAAAAATAATAATACTAATAATATAGGATAATCTAGTTTTTTCTATTAGACTTCTATTAGACTCGCTCTATGCTGGTGATAATTTTACATGGTTGTGAAAGAGCAAACTCTCAAAACTCAACTTATATGTTGATCTAGCTCATAGTTTGAGCTATACTCATAAGTTAGAATATTGAGCTTATTTGAGTCAACTCAACAACATTAATGTTAGCTCAACGTGTGAGCGTACATGTGTAGCTCAAACTATGAACTACCTTAAATTGAGCTACATCAAAGTATGATTTTATGTGTATAGCTCAAACTATTAGTTAATTAAACATTTGAGCTTTACTCATAGTTTGGGCTCAGAATTTAAGTTAATTCAAAATTTTCAGTTGAGTTGAAATTTGAGCTTTTTACAAATCTGTAATTTTATATAAGGTTTCTTTTCTTAATACAGAGTACAAATTGTGCAGATCATAGAGGAGGAAAAGTGTTTTAGGTACCGAATTTATTTATCCATATGTACTAATTTTCGATGATACATTTAGATAAAACTATATTGTAGTGCATTATACTTTAAATATTCGGATTGGACTTTCAAATTATTTATAGTCAGCGACTAAAAAATTGAAAAATCATATTGGCAACACGTCATATATTACATTAAATTTTAAATAATTTTAAAACTAAAAAAAAAAAGTATGTAAAAAGCTATCGTCTGACTTTAAAATATATTTTAGAACGCTTGTTAAAACTACAAATCGAGAATTTTTCGTCCTTTTGAGTACTGAAATTTTGTAGGACTGAAGCCAAAATCTGTTCCATCAAATATATTTCCTAAAACCTATCTGAAATCTTATTATATTGTTAACAGCAGAACAAATGAATAGACCGACATAATTAACTCATATATAGACAAATATTTTTGAAAATCTGCTAAAAGTTTAGCCAAAAGTACAAAAGTACAAAATTTGACCAACAAGCAGAAGAGAGATAAAACAATTTATTTTTAAATTTAAAACTTTGATAGGACTATAAGTTGCATGAATTAGCCTTCTATTGGAGTAATAATATAAAAACGCGTGAAATTTCAAACAAAATACTTAATAAATTGTATTTATAAATAAAATACCCACTTATATAAAAATTACAAAAATTTCTAGCAGAAGGCTAGTTAGAAAACAAATAGACGTCAAGAACTAGACAAACAAGGGGAAACTTAGGAGTACATTAAGATAATACAAGTATATCTATATTGTTAAAAATCTATTTTTTAATTAAATCATTTAATCAAAACAATCATTAGTCCGTTAAATTATCCATATTAAAAATAAAAAAAAAAAAAAAAAATTAATTTAATAATATAAAAAAAAAAAACAATAAAAATGTGAAAATTTAAAACAATCCAATCAATGAAATAATAAAAATGGCCGCAAAATGCATTAAAAATAACAAAATTGTCAAAACCAAACAATCAATAATATAATGTAAATATATATGAAACAAGTGATGATAAAAAACCAAGAGTTTTTAAAAAAGCACATTTTCAAAATAATGTAGTGTTTCATACTAAGTATTTTATCCGAATATAATGTTGAAGCTTCAATATTAACGTTTAAGGAAATATACACGTTGGTGACTAAGCTTACTTATAAAAACAGTAAATTTTTTATTTTAAAGTTCTAATAGCCCTTCAATGGGGAAGGTTGCTAAATTTCTCAAGGACCTAACTTCATCTAAAACCCCCCCCCCCCCTCTCCATTTTAGTATTTTCTTGGAATTAAACCAAAATTTGGAATTTTACTTAGAATTTCATTATCTAAGCAAAAATGGGCAAAACTGAGAGACACTTTCTTCAATTAAAGGAACCGCTTTTAAATTTAAGAAAGACCTTTAACATATGTTAGAATATAATGTTGAACCTTCAAATTTTGTATATTATTAAAAAAAAAATTTAACAGGTATTCAAGTTACAGGTGCTTAAAAATAGAAAAAATTTCAATTTTCGAGCCCTTATAGCTTCTAAACAGGGGCCTTGACAAAAAATTTCAAAACCCTATCGAAAACCGTTTAAGAGATATGAGGGACCAAAAATTTTGAAAAATTGAGTTTTATATAATGCTAAATTTTAGTACCGTTTGGCATCCCTATATATTTAATCAACGCTTGTTAAGTCTATAAAAGCAGCTCTCATATACCGTTTTTCGATTGAAAATAAACATAACCGAACTCATGTTATATCATTTTAAATATAGGGCTTTTTTGGAATTTGCAGGGGCTGTAGCTTCGTAACCCTTCAAAATTAAGAAAAACCTTTGACACATGTTGAAATATAATTATAGACCTTTGAATTTTGTATATCACTAAAAAAAAATTTGGACAGGTATTTAAGTTACAGGTGTTTAAGAATAGCAAAATTTCAATTTTCGAGCCCCTATAGCTCCTAAATAGGGGGTTTGACAAAAAAATTTTGGTAACTGACTCCTACTAATTTCTGATTATCTAACTTCTCCCAAAATTTCAAGACCCTAGCTTAAACCGTTCAGAAGATATGTGTGGTCAAAAATTTTGCAAAAATTGAGTTTTGTGTAATGTTAAATTTTGGTACCATATGGCCATTTTGGTACCATTTTGGTACTAAACATTTGCCTTGTAAAAATTTATAAAGTTTATGAAACCAGCTATCGTTTGCCGTTTTCAGATTGAAAATATATCTAACAGAACTCTTGTTATAACCATTTAAATATATAATATAATTAAGGGGGCTGTAGCTCCGTAACAGGTGGGGCTACAGAAAAAAATTCTTCTACGAAATTATTTTTTTTGCAAAAACTACCCATGCAATCCAGGTTAAAATTTCTTTACTCTATTTCAAACGGTGTAAAAGTTTTTGTAAATATACCGACGGACGGATGGACAGAGTGAAGCTATATAGGCACATTTTTACAAAATTTTTTGAAAATGTGCTAAAAACCAATGGATATGTCTTTATATATATAAATATATATAAATTGTGAAACGATTAAAATGCAATAATGATAATCACCAGGAATAAATTAACTGTTCTGTTATTGTAAAATAAAAAAAAAAAAAACACAATGAGATTAATTATTACTATATTATATCTATGTATTGTTTTTTTTTTTTTTATTTGTCATTTAATTATGTCTTGACCAGTCCATTCCAATATAGTACGATCCAATTCAATTCTGGAATTGTTTTATTTTATTTTTAATATTTTTGTTTTTTTTTTTTTTTTTTTTGACTTTTTTTATTTTAATTTTTTTTTTATTAATTTCTTTTCATTTTTGTCTCATTTCTGTCATTTTTAAACTGACTTAATATTAAATGCATTTAATTGTTTTTTATTGTTTTTTTTCTTGTTTTTTTTTTTTTTTTTTGTTTTTTATAGTTTTATTGTAATTATAATATATTTAAAATGTAAATTAATTAAAAAATAAAAAAAAAAAGGAGTCCTAAAAAAAAAAATAAAATTAATTCTGGCAAATTACAAAAATATAAAAAATAAATTTTTATTTTACTGTCATCCAGTTGGTTTTGTAAAAATGGTGGTTTAAGAGAGACAGAATGAGAAATTGAAGGAGGGAATGGAGAGTATATAAAGAGAGAAAAAAAATATATATATTGATGATAATTAGAGGATATAATTATATATTCGCAAATATACTATCCTCTTTTTAATAAATCTATGAAATGTAAATGACAAAACCAAGGAACTGAGAATTATTTGAATTTTTGTAATTTTATTTTTTTTGTGAAATTCAAAAATAAGTGTTTTTTAAGATCTATTTAATTAAGGGGGAGGATGAAAGGGCTAAACTGTAGAAAATCTTTTAACCTCATAAAACAGTAATATCATAATTTTCATAATATCCACATCTGAGAACTTCAAAATAATATTACGGGTCTTTGAATTACTCACGGCAATTAGCGGAATTGAAATCGTAGGAAATGCTTTTTATAAGCACAGGACTGTGATGTCAACATTAACTTAAGATTATAATTCCTTAAATTTTTCGTCTGGTCGATTTTATTATATGGTGTATAGGTCTGGACACTAATAGTAGTTATAAAAAACAAATTAAAATAGAAAGCATTTATTATGTCGAACTATAGAGGTTTGTTAAAGATATCTTTAACAGTTCACGTATCAAATATTGAAATGTTGACCTACATAGAGCCGACAGAAATAAGATTTTTTTTTTCATTCCTTTTCCACTCCTTTAAGGAGTATAGGGCATTCACCAAGTTTATTTTAAACTAGGCTTCAGTTTCTTTAATCATAATATTCACTACGCCGTTGATTACTCGGCTGTAGCTATTGTATAAGGTTATGTAATATGAATGCACAAATATTAACTTTGTGCGCCATCTATTATCTTACACAAGAATTATTTATATATTTTTATTAAATCTTATTTACGATATAAACTATTACGATATAATTATACAATTTTACGATAATCGGTTTGAACCCGAGACCTTCCGCATGAAAGGCGGCGTCTTTACCACTACGCTATTGAACATATAAAAATAAGGTAATTGCTTTTAATAATTAATTAAAAGACAAAAAGTACCAAATTTTGGCAAGCAACAAGATATGAATTTTTACAGTTTATGGTCGAAGTAAGAATACTTCTACAAGGAAGGCGAGAAGTAAGAAGAAAGCATGTATCTTGGCTGAGAAATATTAGGATGTGGACTGGTTTGCTCACAATTGGAAACTTAGTTGATAAAGTCACAAATTGAATGAATAATATATCAACATTGTAACATAAAATTAACACGCAGACACCCGGCAGTGGAATCAGGCATCAGAAGATTTAGAAATTGATTACAAAATAAGAGTTAGGAATGTGTTGGTCTTGTATCTCATTTGTTTTCGAAAGATGTATGTTTGAAAAATATTAAAGAAAAGTTTTCCAATTCAATTTAAAACCAAGACTTATGTGATTTGTTTTGGGAGGCGTTTCGCGTTAAGGAATATCAGGAATATGTCCTTTCTTGTCGTTCGTTCTATGTAGTCACATAAATTAAGACCCAATATTTTAGAACTTTATTTTTTTTTTTTTGAAAAAAACCATTGCTCGTTCTTTGCCTGTTCGTAGTCTTAATAGTAAAATAACTCCTTAGGATCGAGGAGAATAATTCCTTGATGAAATTTTAATCTAGATATTAACTAAATTTTGATGAAATGTCATTAAGTATAATATAGTACTAAAATTATATTAAAAAATTAATATAAAAAAGTTAATAAAAAAATTATTACTATTTTTTATTACTATGTGCTACCGACTTCTTATATACTATTTAAAGTCTGTATAATCGTATTTATGAGTATTTTAATATCATTAGTAGGTACTGTGGTTATCACAATACCACATTGTATAAATTTTTTGTTGTTTTTTTAATTGTTAATTTTTTTTTTATTTTTTTTGAATAAATTTTAAAATTTAATTGCTTTAGTCCATTGTAATATTTATATCCATCGCTTTTATTTCCAGTATTAAATGTATCAATAGAATATAATATATTATAGGAAGATAAATTGGATAGGATGATAGCGTATTTAATATATTTACATCAAATTATTATAATGAAAGAATAAAACATTTTTATAGTCCGGGGTTTTAGAGGTTTATTTTTATTTTTAATTGTTTTTTATTTATTTTTTTTTTTTAGTATTTTCTGGCATTAATTAATTATTTTATTTATTTATTTTTATTTATATATACAAATTATATATATATATATGTATATATACATTTTTTTTTTATTATTTACTACAAAATTGCAGAATATTATTATAAATTATAGTATTTACATAAATTTATTTTGGTTTTTTATATTGTATATTTTTATGAAATAAATAAATAAATAAATAAATAAAATAATTTTATAATAATTTATATAAAATTACGAATATATAAATATATATATATATTTATGTATATATACATATATTAAAATGAATTAAAAAATTGCAATATTTCAGAGTAAAAAAAATTAAAATAATTTTCTATAATATTTTATTTTATACCTATATATTTTGCAATAAAAATTTATGATTTATATGTGGTTTATTTAGTATATATATATATACATATATATATGTTATCCTTTTCTTTAATTTATTATTTTATGCATTTTTGAAAAAATGTTGTAAACTAGGCATCAAAATTTTATTATTTTACATATTATTTATATTTTTTTTTTTTTTTTTCCTTACAACTCCCCTAGGGAGCATAGAGCATCCACTTAGCCTTTCCATCTATTTCTGTTTTGTGCAATAGCCTTTACTTGCGGCCATGTGTTGTTAATTCTCCTATCTCTTTCAATATTTATCTTTTCCAACTGTTCCGGGGTCTTCCTATGCTTCTTCTGCCTTGTGGTTGCCAGTCTAGAGCTTGTCTGGCTATCATATTTTCTGGTCGTCTTAATATGTGCCCGATCCATCTATATTTTTTCCTTCTGATTTGTATTTCGATTGACTCTTCCCATCACATACTTCAGAGTTGACTGTTGCATATTCTATTTCTCGGCACATATTATTTCTATATAAATATATTATTACTAAACTTAGACGACATATTATATCTAAAATTATCCAAAGTTATATTTTACAGTTGTTGAAAGTTGTACGATTCTGATCTATTTTAGTAGGTTTGTGCAACACGCTATTCAAACTTTAGGAACGAATTCAATACATACCTAAAAAAATAAATATGTAGACTTGGTTAAGCCTCTAAGGAGTTAGAAAAAAAATAAGATATAAGAGGAGAGTTGGGTGGTAGGTTAGAAATGAACTTATAAGTTCTTTTTAAAACGTTGCCAATTGTATAGTAGTCTATTCCTATCAGAGGAGAACACATTGAATGGAAGCATGTTTCACATTCTAGCAGTTCTCACAATAAATAAGTTTTCTTATCTTAACCACTTCTTACTTCCAGTAATTACTTATAGTTGAATACTGAGTCAAATATCCGAACCTTCATTTGAATACAATTTCTTCTTCTGAATAATTAATTTCCAATGAACTTAATCTGAAATATTTAAAAAAGTAATAGTTGCACTTAGTTTTACAAATATTAATATTTCGTTTCTACATTTACAGAACCCCTTTGAGAATTTGCAATATTTCAAAGGGGTAATCTGTAATAATTTTGGTGAAATTAAAAGTAAACTACAGGTTTTTGAAATATTTCATTTCAATAATTGATTTGTTATTTCTTTCATATACATTTCACTCAAACGCTCAATAATATATTAAATGTTTAATTTAATATATTAGGTATTTAATTTTTAAAAAATATTTCTCAAAAGTTTCATTTCCAATATTGAGGTCCTATTTTGAGAATTGAGATAAATTGTTTTTTGATCTGAATATTTTGGGAATAAGGGCTGTTAACAAATGTGAAAATTATATTGTTTAAAAGTACTTTGTAATTTTTGCCTTTATGATTACGATTCAGGACTCTAAAGTGTTTTAGTATATCTTGTCTCAAATTTTGAGTTTGAAAACAGGTTTTACTGTTATTTTGTTTTAGCAAATTTAAGTTAAAATTTGGTAAAACAGATTTTACTAACTTGTTGAAATTTATATAAGAGTTTTCTTTACAAATATAATGGTGCAGGGTCATATCTCCTTAGGTCATAATTCCCTTAGGGACTAATGTCTTATTTAATGGCACGTAAGCATCTTAGAGACTTAAAAGTCACTGCAATGAGCAATAATTTTCTAAAGGACTTATGATCCCCCTAGATTTTATTCAGATTGGTGGGTCATAAGTTCTATATACAGTTTGCAGCTCAAAAGTTATTAGTAATAATAAAACAAATATTAATTTTGATTATATAACATCAATGACGGGTACGAATGTATACAGATTTTCTTGAACTAAAATATCTAAAATAATTAGGCTAAAAACCTTTTGGCGTTCGATGCAGGGGTATTCCCTTTTTCCAAAATTAAAAAAACTAATAATAATTTTACATGTAAACTACATTTATGCTACAAACTACACATAAAAACCTGAATTTGTAACCAAAGTTTTGCATTCATGAATTTATAAATACTCTGAAAAAGAGTCAACTTTGATTTTGTAATCAACTTAAATATGCTTACTAGTACAGAATCTCACATCCACAAATATATAAAAAAACTTTCAAAAGGAACTTATGACCCACTTGTCAAGAGACTTATGTCCCACGTAATAATTTTAAAATGAGTCAAAGAACCTTAAGGGACAAAATTGTGGGACATAAGTCCCTAAAGGATTTATGACTTCTTAAAATTTAAATATTTAAAAAAAATCAAGTTAAAGTATAAAATAACAATACAGAGTGACAAAAGAACATTTCCAAGAAGGATAAACGTATAGAATGAAACCAATTTGAAAATTATTGAAAATTTCAAATAAAAATGTGCCAAAAGGCAAAAAATAGTAACACAAATTAGAATTTGCACTTATTTTGAATTTTCCAATAAAACATTATATATGTATATATATATATTTATCCATTTAACAATAATTAAATTTAATAATCAATAATTAGTTTTTTGAATTAGTTTTTCTCACTCAATGAAATGCAATTTTTTTATTCGAAAATTATCACTAATAAAAAATTTATACAGAATATTAACAAATTATAGATATTACAAATAATATTAACCTATCATAATTATAATTATAATATTTATTTTTTTAATAATAATGATAATAAATATAATAAATATAAGTAATTACAAATTAAATATTAGTAAATTTTATTATAAATAGTGCGGTTACAAAATTATAATAATTTAATTATCAAATAGTGGTTTTTTTACTAAAATTGTATATGTGTAGTAAAATATAAACTAAAATTAAAATTACCTATGTTTTATTTTTGTTTTAGTTCAACTTCAAAATTTTATTTTAAAATTAAAATATTTTTTTTTTTAAATTTAATTTATAGTTCAAAAATTGTGATTTTACTTGATTCTAAAAGGAATACTTCATAAATTTCTTTTGTAAATTTAAATTAAAGAATTTCGAATTTTCGTAATTGGGGATTTAATACCTGGTTTTGTATAAAAATAACTTTTACTTTAACTAATTCAACTTTTAGTGAAATATTTAAATTAATTACATAGAAAAAAGTGAGTGACTGAGTGAATAAATGAAAAAAAGCGTATCTTCTGAATTTAATTTCTAATTCAACCCTGAAATAATAAATTCAATCGGTGACATGATTTTGCCTAGTGATTTCAAAAAATAAAAAATTCAGAACTTTTTTTTTTAGAAATATCCTCTCAAAATTTTTTAAAGTAAAACAAGGAGTGGGACAGATGCTCATTCCTACACTGTTGAATTAGTAAGATGGCGAGATATGTTTATTTAGAAATATTTCCTTAACCCAACATAATCTCAATTCATAAATACTAATTGTAACCCTAATTTCCTTCGCAATACTGATACTAAAAATCAAACAATACTGAATTTAAGGTTCATACAAAGTTTGGTTTTCAAAAAAGGGTGGTTTTAGTTAGCTTTAGTCGAAGGCTCCCCAGATGAACTCCGTATAGTGGTTCTGAGCGGCTTTCGATACTTTCCATGAACCCTCGCAAAAACAAAAAAAAAAAAAAAATCTAAAAAATACTTCAATTATCTTTATGATGTAGAAAATTATGTCATCGTCACTTTAACAGATAGGGCATTTTAATAAGTTTTGCCATATCACTGAGTACAATTGTTCCAGCAAGTAGTTGATTCAACATATGATTGTATAATAAATACTGAGAAATACAAAAAGGCTTAGAGGAATTGCAGTCAAAAATTTTAAATGCTACATCCTGGAAACTTTCAAAGTTCATCAAAAAGACGAACTCTCTGTTAAGGGTCAAAAAAATAAGTATTAAACTGCTAGGGTTAATAGTGATTTAAAAAAATTCGAAAATCCTTTTAACACAATAAAGTGAATTAAAAATATAAATCTAATATTCATATTACATCACTTTAATATGACATTATTACAAAAACAACAAAATATATACCGATTATAATTTTAATGTAAAAGGATTAAAAGGATTCAAAATATGGTGCATATATGAAATAAAAAAAACCAATGTCAAAAATAAAAATAACATTAAGGCAATAATGAAAAAAAATATATATATTACTTAAATCTTTCCTTTTTCAAGTTTATATGTATATATATATATATATACCTACACAAATAAAAAAAGCCAAACTCCAAAACATTTTTAACTTTGAAATTACTTATATTTAAATTTGGTCACAGTTTTTTGTATTTTTCTCCTGTACATTTATACGTTTCAATACACTCAAATATTAATCCTTTAAATTGTAAACAACCAATCCTCAAAAAAAAAAAACAAAATAAAAAAAAAACTGTTAAGGAATTTGAAATTCGTGGCACATAATATTACATTCAAAATTTTGGGGTTTTGTTTTATTTTGGTGTGCATTCCATCATTACAATCAAAGTAAAGAAAGGGTGGAAAAATTCATATCCTAGAATAAGTAACTGTATAGATATATTGTGCTTATGATTTACCATAGTATTAAACTTTCCATAATTTATAATAATGCATCCCCCCAGCTGACTCAATCCAAAAAAAAAAAAACCTTTTTTAAATATATTTTACAAAAGAATAATAATGTGGGTGATCCGGTCCCAATGTCCGAACGTTTAAATTTGATTGAAAGGATTTTTTTATTATATAGAAATATAATACCTATACATTACATACACAACTGTGCCAAAGTGTGTAATATCATAAAATAGTACATGTGTTATTTTTAATCTTTTGTTATTAGTTAACTTAAATTTTGGAATTTCGGGAGAGTTTGAGATTTTTAAAAAATCAAAGAATCCATTTATCTTGTAGTTTGGAATTCATTTAATAATTCTGAAGTCTATTTTGATTTTAAAATTCTTAACTTTGTACTTCACCTTTTTTTGGTGTTAGTTAACAATGTAATATTTCGAAATATACTATTTTACACCTTTTAAAGTTTAATTACATTCCGTCAAAGTCAATACAACTAATTTAAAATGGATAAAGACTCGTAAGTTAATGCAAGCATAGGGGTTAATACATAAAGTAACTGCATATGGGTTAATACATAAAGTAACTGGAGATTTAGATTCTAGCGAATACTTTTTTGAAACCTCAAAACTACTGCTGTTTAACCTGTTTAATGTAAGAGCTAATTATAGCCCCAACCATCCAGTCACAAAATGTTAGTATACAACTATACTAACTCAGCAATACATTTAACAGATGTCAAAATCAAGAAATTCCTAGTAAGATTGTTTAAAATTAAATTTCATTTAAGTTTTAAATCACTTCTAGATTTTTTTCTCAAACTTTTATATCAATTATCTCTCAAAACCTACTTTTTTAACTTGTACCATTTTTAATCTAGACAAATATCAATATGTACTAAACAAAATTTTTAACCGTTATAAAAATAAAAAACAAATGAATTTTTTCAGAAATATATATCTGCACCGGATTATAAATACCCAACTTGCATAGTTTTAATCATATGTGTACGTGTATGTATATATGTACATAACATAGTGTATACGTACATATTATATTTATCTAAACAAAAACATTCTTTCATACACACAAAATTTTTTGTATTTTTTAAATCCCAGATCAAGTTTATAAGTGACGTTGATTGATGACCAGTTTCTGGA
>CAUJBZ010000398.1:0-69884 GCA_963082915.1 Dolichopus griseipennis | reverse complement strand
CTACACAATTTAAATATTAGAAATAAATAAGAGAAGGAGAAAAGAACCAGGTACCTATATAGTTCAGTGTAAGTGTTAAAAGCAAGGTGATGATTTAAAAATTTTCTTTATTTATTTTTACTTTTGTTACCTATGTAATGTTTATTGATGGTGCTGCACGTGATAAACCGTGGTATATATTGGGATTTTTTTTTGTCTTTTAATTTTTTACTAATTCTATTTAGATTTTTATCTATAATTGGCGCCAAATACTTTGTGAATCGTTTTATGTGATTAGTATTAAAGGGCAGTTGTCCGGTTGAGACCATTCTTTTCTTGAAAGTTGCTAGATCTTGAACTCATTACTTATGTTAATACTTATCATCTTCAAGATACATTTTAATCGAAAACTTTAAGTTTGGCAACTTTTTCCTTTTTTTTCTTTCTCAAAAGCCTTGTATATTTAGGAGTATTTAACAGAGCTTCTATAGAAGCACACCTTAATTAAAAATACAAAGTTTGAATATCTTAAATATTTGTTATACAATTCATAATATTACAATTGAACCCTTATTCAAATTTTAAAAAATACAGTGATTTTTTCAAATTTTCATTTAAAAATAATGCATTAATTACCTAGTATTTAATTTAATTGGCGCACCTAAATTTTCAACTAACTTTTCATAAAGCTTTGCTATTTTTTGTTATTCTACAAAGAGTAGAAGCTCCTGGCACTAGAGAATACAGCACTTTAAATAAAATATCGTCCAATGTCATATAATTTCATTGATAAATCATGAAATGTTTACGCCTTAATGAATGACTGAACAATTGATGGACAAATAATGGATTATACCAATTCCCCTTGAATAAAAGATCAGTATCAGTGTTGTTAGACTCTAAAAAATCCATCTTCAACAATTTAATTCAATTAATTATATATTAATATTTATTAATGAATTTTGACCTAAAAGTATGCAATTTTTTTTAAATCATAATAGTTCAATACTCTCTAATAAATTAAATGTAGTAATTGAAGAAGATTAAATAAAAACTAAAATTGAAATAAAATTTCCCGAAAAAAAACCTAATTTAGACCTATTTTGTTCTAATAATCTGATTTCTTTATTAAATATTATATTATATTTTCAAGATCAAAAAATTTTCCATTCCTTTAAAAATATAAGTACCCCAATTCCTTATACTAATCGAGTAAGTCTTTTCTTCACTTTTTTTTCTTATTATTCAAGTGTCTTACCAAAATATAGATTGCCTCACAAACACCATAGTAACATACTATATAGACCAAAAAATAGTACAAAATCAAAAGCATAAAAATATATTAGCTTAAAATGAGCATCAAGTGCAAAATATATATATATATATATTTCTTAAATTTTGGATTTGAATTGTGAACCAACCAGAGCTGTTAGGTACCACTCAGAACTCTCATAATACACATAATAAAAATTCTGTTTTCTTTTTTCATTCACATTTAAGATGAAGAAATTTTTACTGTGTGTTTTGAAAGAAAATTATTGAAAGAACAGAATGCTGAGTTTTGGAAGTAGAAGAAGAAGGAAATAAATTTTCCATGGACTAGTGTATATATAGTTTTCACTATAAGCACTATAAATTATTAGCAGTAAGAAAGTATTTAAGGGTATGAAAGAAATAAAAAAAAAAGGCAAAATCGTTTAAAACAAATTCTTAATACTCAAGAGTCCTTTATATGATTTCAAATAGAAAATATTGTGGCTCTATATATGTGTTTGTATATCTGTATACCAAGTGAATTAATATTATTATAAATATTTTCTTGTAAATAGGTATATAAATTATAGGGTTATATTTTATAAAAAAATAAAAAAAAAAAAAAATAAAAAATTAGAAAATCCTAGAAAATATATAGTTAGTTAGTTAGCTATATAATATAAGAGTAAGTATGTGCTAATGTTTTAAGAGTTTTTAATTCAATCGTTTGTATATATATACATTTTAATATTATTATGTATATATAATAAACTATGAATTCGTATATATGTAACGCACACACATAGGCAAACCTATATGCTATTTATTAAACTTAAAATCCAATCTATAATATTGCCTCAAGAGGATAATTTTGTTCTAGGACAGGTCCTATATTTAAGATAGTGTTATACGTTTCCTTTCTACAATATTCTGATTATATATAAGTAGATATAGTATATAAATATATATACATATTTTATTTGTATATAATATTAGTACTGTATAACTAATAATATTAAAATTGCGCCATTATTTACATACATACATCAATAAAAATAACAAAAAAAAAAAAAATTTAAGGATATATGTCTCAAAAGTATTCTAAATTGTATACATATTAATACAAGTATATGATTTTTATATATTGAAACAAAAAATTCACAAACGAAATGGAAAATTTTTCTTAGAATATTTTCTTTAGATATTTTCGATCTCACTCCCTGTACTCAACTGTTTATAGATTTATTCGTTAAATACCTATGTATATTCTTTAAATGTTAATTTAAGCTTAACTATTTTCATTCATACAAACACACATATTATTAAAGGATGTATATATATATACACATAATATAAAAGGATGTGTCACATATATACATTCATACAAAAATGAAATGTGTTAGAAATGTTTTTTGATTTTTGAACAAGGAAGTTTCAAATAGTTCTGTATATTATATACAGTCATAATTTCATATACATACATACATAACATACATTCATACATTTAATATTATATGTTTCATTATGCATGTAAATAAATATAATATTCCTTTTTTATATTATGTCCTTTTCATCATAAATGATATATTTCCAAAGACTTGTTCTGGTCTGCTCATTTTAAGGCTTTTATCTCATTTTGAAGAGTTTTTCAAAAAAAAAAAATAAAAACAAAAATGTTTTTTTTCTCTTTTTTTTTTAATATATTTCTATTTCACTCAGATTTAAGCAGTGTAACAAAAAAACAAAAAAAAAATAATAGAAATTGCGATATAAAATAAAATATAAATATAAAAGCATGTACATAAAAAAATTTCTGAATAAAAGTTTTGCACTATAGAGCATAACGGTATTTTTTTTATATATTTGTTTTTTTTGCAATATAACATAAAAAAACATTTTTTAGATTTAGAATTTTTATCGTTATATTTATAACGGTAAAATTTAGATTCGATGTGGAAAAGAAACATTAGTTTTAGTTTGAAAAGAAATATTAAAATAAAGTTCGCCTAAAAGTATGCAACATTCTGCAAGAGCAGTTTTTCATGATTTTAAGTAGTGCTCGGCTTTAAATGAATATAGGAAATGGTATTTTTCGAAGTAGTACAAGTTCGACTCATCAACATGCCCCAAAAATTTTGAATTGGAAAGATAGTTTCAAAATAAGTAACAAAATACCTCATGTTATTGAAGTACATTTTGGAAATTCTGAATATATTTAAAAACTATGAGGTCAGAACCGTAACCTTTAACTGTTGAAGTAACAACCACATATAACTATTTGTAATCATACTTAAAGTAACCACTTACACTTTTAAAGATATCACACTTACAAGAAAGATAAGATCACGTTAAATAAAATTTGATTAAAGAAAACTTTGGCTTCAAATTATTTTAAAATTTTATCGAGGAATTACCGTTATAAAGTTATTACTCATTATTAATGAATGATTAAGTATGAAACTTGTATCTCTCAAGTTATCTGTCAATAGATAGAGAGTAGATAAAGATGTATGATATTAGAGATTTTTGGTAAATATCTAATATATATTTCACAATCTAGCCTGTTATGAATTTCAAAGTTCGGAACCTGATAATAGCAGTCTACTAAACTGAATTTACTCTTAATAGTGTATTTGTTCTTACTATTAGTCCTTATAAATGCTTTAAGTTACTTCCTGTCCTCACACAGATATCTTTGTCGACGTATATAATTTATACATATATTCTGTCATATTGCAAGACATTACAAGATCACATTACAAGACCACAAATAAAAAATTTTGAAGGACAAGTGTTAAAACAAGGAGAAAGACTGACATTCCTATTTCTATTCTAACATTTGAACATTGATGCTTTTGGAAAAAGTTTTTTACAAATGTATTCTATATTTTAGCCACTTCGTCTAATTCAAAGGGGTGGCATACCACAAAAAGAGCACAAAGTATCAAACAGATAAGTAGGTAGTTTTAAAAATAACACTCATTCCTAACGGTATATATAAAAAAATATTTAAAATAAACACTTGTAGGTACTTCTATCCTCACATTGACGTCTGATACTCAGCAGTTCTGCAATTTTTTATAATTGTCATACGTTATCGTATTCTAAGCTAATATACGAACTTCAAGCATTTTAAGTTCCATAAAGATAGAATTTGATATAGAAGAGTTCAAGATAATAATATATAGGATAGTCCCAATATAGTACCAATATATGACTTCTTTTGAACTAGTCTCAGTATAGGACTTTTGAAGTCCCAATATAGGACTTCAAAAAAGTTTATCTAATAACTTCTTTAAGTAAAACTAATCTTTCCATTCCCAAATAGGGTTACCACATAAAATTAGATATACTTTAACGTGAGTCTAATATACAGAGTGCCAGACTATTGAATATCACACATAAAAAGAATATAATAGAAGTGTACAAAACAAAATCTACTAAACATTGATTTGCATGTGTGAGTAAAACGATGAATTAATTTCTAGAAGGACTAATTAAGATCTGAGTCATATTCATATTTCCTACATTATATGAAAAACATTTCGCAGAAGCAATTCTAAAGTGACAGACATGGAATGAGATAAATTTGTATCTTTTTTTTTTAATGTTAACTTTTTATTAAAAAAATAAAAAAAAAATACCAGATTACCAAGTTTATTAAATAGGGAATAAAAAAATAAAGCAAAATATTAAAAAAATTTTTTTTGCCTTTTTTCAAATTTTTTTTTTTTTTAATGTTCTTGTACTAAAAAAATCAACATTTTTATATTGTCCTTGGTCTTTTAAGAGCCCTACAAAAGCGCTTTTATTTTTTTTTTCTAACATTTAATTTTCCAGTTTTTTTTTTTTTTTTTTTAGTTTAAAAAATTTTCATTTTCATTTTCTTTCTCTTAAAAATGGAAAAACTGAAAAAAAAAAGAAAAACACATTCATATACAAGGTTAGATGAAGGCCGAATATTATAAATCTAAGCAAATACATATATTAAATGTGTAGTTTTTTACTCGTAATTTTTTTTTTTTTGAAACGCCATTTTTTTTATTCCTTGATTTTTATTAAAAAAAAAACAAAAAAAAAAAAAAAAAATGACTATATATGACTATTTATCACTTTTAATGTTACAAGCTTTAGAGACTTAAAAACATTAATTTATGTCAGAATGAGAGGTTTATTTTATTTTAAAAGGGGGCTAATGAAATACAAAATAGTCAAGATTCAAGAATGAAAAAGACTTTTAAGAATTATTGTATGTTTTTTTTTTAGTTGAGGATCGTCTGGGCACCAAAATAAATTTTCATATTTTTTTTTTTTTTTTCCTTTTTTTCTACTGTTTTTTTCATTTTTCATTTTTAATTAAATTTCAAAGAAAAAATATATGGAAAAATATTTCAAGAAAATTTAAAAATATATACATACATATGTATTATTATATAGATATATATATATATATATATATATTATAATACATATATATATATATATATATATATATATATATATAAATTAAAATAAAAAAAAACTAAATAAATAATTTTTTTTCAAGCTTGTGTAGTCAAATATTAAAATTTGTTACAATCATTGGGTTTGTTTAATGAAATTGAAATTTTAATTTATGATTTAGAAACAGTATATAATAAAGTATATAGGTTATATATATATAAATCTATGTATATATAAAAGCGAAAGTTTGTTTGTATGTTTGTATCTTATAGACTCCTAAACTGCTCAGCCGATTCTTATGAAACACAATGGGTTTGGGTTTTTGGATACGGCAGGGAATCGTGAGCTAAAAATTTTGCTCTAACGGACCGCCAAGTTGGGGCTGTGGTGCAAGTATTTAAACTTTTTCTAAGATTTGGGATTTGTTAATCCATGCCGGCCGACGGTTAGCCAAAAAAAAATGTTGGAAGCAAATATTGTGCTTTGGCCAAAGAGAGTCTCAAAACATTTTTTGTTGAGTTCTGTTAACCCATTGCGACACAGCGTCATTTTTTTAGATTTTTTCGTTACTTTACTTTAAATTCGAAACGGTTTGACAGGATTACTCCAAATTTTGTATGTGTGAAGCACCTTGAAAATAGAGTTGAGTCTGTTTGCAGGCTTGGTGTTTGGTAACACATGTTGGTCCTACGATTGGTCAAAAAAAATTTTTGGAAGTAAAGAATTACAGAAACTTTAAAAGATTTAAAGAATAATCCTAGCAAAATCATTTAAAAAGAATTGCTTTAATACATTTTAAAATAACATTTACACCATATGCAATTTCTATGTTAACTTTTTGCAGTAACATCAACTTAAATTAAACCACCATTGAGAGGCGCAGCAACGCGCACCGGGTATTAGCTAGTATATTATAAAAGTGAAATTGAAAAGTTTTTCATAAAATTAAAAATTTGGAAAAGAAAATTTTCCTTTTAGAAAATGCAGACATTTTTAAATGTTAAATAAATAAATCAATTATATTATTTTAAAGAATTTATTGATGAAAGATGAAGTAAACTTGTGTTTTAATATTTGGTTTGTGGTTAAAAATAAAATATTTAGATTTTGGTATTCAGAAAATTCAATGACCTCAGAGAAAATCAATATATTTTTAATTTAAAAAAAAAATTAAATTTCAAACTGATGAACCCAAAATTCTAACAAGGATAACAAGGAGTGTTTAAGAAAACTTTAAAGCAAAATATTCCACCTTTAAACTCTTTATATAAATGAAACCATCTGATCGATAGCTCAGTGGTTAAAATGGCGGCCTTTCAATCGAAAAGTCCTAGGTTCAAACCCTGGTCGGATCATATGTTATAAAAAAATATAGTGAATATTATAATAGCTTAATAAATAGTCCATAGATACCAAATAAGCAAAGGATTATTATAATATCAGGAAATATTTACCGTTTTCTGTAGTAGAATTTTGAAATGTATCTATATTACCATGCAGTCACCTTCCTTTCACAATCCATTAAAAATCTTTTTCTGAGAGTTTGATTTCGAAAGGCAGTGGTTTTGGTAAATTCAATTACTAAACAACCAAGAGGGGCTTTAGGTTTCTCCTTTTGGTATGACTTTTTGGTAAGTTTCCCTTTTTGGTAAGAGAAGAACGGACAACCTTCCAATTTATCCATGATGTTTTCCATCTGAAGTGTTGTGAAGAAAAAAATCTTACTGAGTACTTTTGATATTCAGCCTAGTACAGATCGTTCAAAGCAAATCTGTAAACCTTCCAAGTTACCCATGATAATTGCCTTACGTTTAAATGAAGAAAACCTGGTTGGCTTTTGATACTTTCCATTTAGCCACGTCAAAAGAGAAAAAAATTATGATTTTGAGAAACTTCCAGGAAACTCCAAAAGAATCCAGAAGAACTGCGTGTGCCTTTAAAGGTACCCATATGAAGCAAATAATTACCTAGAAGGAATTTATCGATGTTTTAGTCATTTAAATAAATAAATCAATGTTTTAATATTTTAATTAGCTATCATAGGGGTATATTTTTTAATCTCAGAACGTTGGACTTATGAAAGAACACTTAATACTAATATATCAGTTTTTTTTAAGTTAAAGGTTGAATTGCTTGCCTATCACAAGCCTGTCGATTGTACGTCGATGTTGGATCAAGAGAAAATGTATTCTACCAATTGTATTCCATTTAAAAGTTTGATATTAATGAGTTCTATACACAATAACTGGATAACTATGAAAGTACTAGGTTAGTACCTTGAAACATGTGGAAGTTAATATTATTTTTACATATTTTAAAAGACCTTTCGATTGTGTTGGAAATATTTCTTTTGGGTTCCTATTTTCAGTCCTTATAGAAGAACTATTTTATATTTTAACGTTGTTTGTCTTTCACAATTAATGTTGAATCAGGTGTAAGTAGTACTCCTTTTCGAAATGTTTTTTCGACATTCCTTGATAATTTTGATAATTCAATTGACACTAATTACTATGGGATGGGACACTAATTACCATGGAATGGGACACTAATTAGCAATAATTTCGATCTTAGGATTGTTCAGATGAACAACAATAAAATACAAAAGGAATTTAACTAGCAGCAGTTTGTCTATCTTCATGCAAAAGAATACTAGGCTTGGATTATTTTACCGTTTTAGGATTACTTTGTCCAGTTCCCAATACATTAATTGAAAAGAGAAATATTTATTAAAAATTTCTGCAATTTAATTTCTCCATTTTTTATTATAAACTATTTTATTTAAAATTAATTAATTTCCTAGATAAATACTAAAATGTTCAATAACGTGTTATATTTTTAGGTACTGTTGAATTAATTTAAAACATTGTGTTTTATAGAAAAGAACCATTCTAATAAGCACTTCTCTTAATATATTTAAATTATTTCCAATTGAAAGATCAAATCATCTCTTTAATATCATCACTTAAAAATATTTAAGATACAAATTTATCCAACAAATTCACATAAGTTTAAAGTGTTGATATTTAATAATTAATGATATATATTAGATATGCAATTTTTTAAGTATTTTATTTAAGATTTTCTGTAAAAATAATTAATAACATTATGATTGAAGCAATATTTTTTTAAGGTATTGATTGGAGATTCTTGGACTATTTGCTTAGAAAAATTTTTAGATTAATTGGCTGTAGGATTTAAGATTTACTAGAAACAATTTGCAAAGAAATGACAAAGGAACCTGTTGCAAAGTCCTATTTGTAACAGATTAGAAAGTACTAAAACATAATGGTTATAAACTACTTTGTAGGATTCGATCTAAGTATTGAATGAAATTAGAGATTAAAGGTTTTATTATAATTTCTAAACTTTGAAGAACAAAATAATTATCACTATTTATTAATAATTAATAATTTTACATTTATTTTAAAAAATTAGTATAAGAATAAGTATATTTAAACATTTTATTAAGATCATTTTCTACTTTTTATTTCAGGTGAGCATCAAACAATTTTAAATTTTGAAGAGCGAAACCATTACGTAAGTAACTTAGTGACATTAAATGTCGAATAAATAAGACTTGAGTGCTCTTTCTCTTAAAACTTTTCTGATTTATTTTGACTTCCGGAACAGCAATACAGCCAGTCCCTCTCTTCGATGCCTATTCTCTACTGGATGTTAGCGGTCATATGTCCTGAAAGTTGAGTTAAAATCTGGATAAAATGCTTCCGTATTCATTTCGATCAATTGCTATGTGTACCAAATCACTAATATTTGGTATACCGGTCCAGTTCCTGATGTTGCGTAACCACGACATTTGTTTTCGACCAACATCTCTTTTACCTTCAATTTTTCCTTGCACGATAAGCTGTATGAGTTTGTACTTTTGACCTTGCATCACATGTCCAAAATATGATATTTTTCTTCTTTTGATATTAGTAAGAAGTTCCGGTTATTAATTCTTCGAAGAACTTTAATATTTGTGATACGATCTTCCCATGAAATTTTTAGTATTGAGCCACATTTCAACACAGCCAGTTGTTTTTAATAATTATTTAGATCAATAAAAATCCAATTATTTTTTCAAAATTCCTTCGGACTTGTTATATAGGTAGCGTATTCCTGTTTCCTCATGATGCTTGTAGTGTTTTTGATTCACCAAGCGCAATTTTAGATAGCAATAAATTTTAGTTATAAATGTCGTCCAATTTTCCTTATCCCCCACAATTCAGAATCCTATATTTCCCAAACCAGTTTCCTAATAATCCTTTTACGTACTTATCGTCGAAGCCAAGTTGTACATTTGTATTACAAGTCCCATTCTACATTTTAGTTCAAAGCAGGTTGTTGTTTTACTGTGCTAAAGTCGCACAATACCTCATGGAGCCATACACAGCTCCAATAAATGGCTTCCGAGACTTTCCATGTCCCGCGTAATAAGAAAAAATAAAAAACCCTTTTATAGTGTGTCCTCTATAATATCAATTTTTAATTATAAAACAATTAACATTTCCGAAAGAGACTCTCTAATGCTCAGAGAAGTTCAACTCAATTCTTTTTTCTATAGCAATAGATACAAAATCATAAAATCATATTTAAAAAAAAAAAACAATTTAAATCATTTCATTGCATTAAATTTTATTCTTCAATCAATAACCTAAATATATACCTAAATGTCTCTTGAGTCTTTTAAGTATTACTTGAACATAGCATTTAATTTGTAAGCACTTTATAAAAATTCTAAAGTATCAATAAAAAGGAAGGATCTCCTAAGATTTAATTTCCTCTTACAAAGTATTTGAGTTTTCTTGTTAAGTTTTAATGTATTGGATTGTAAAATTTTTTGTATTATTTTGTTAAATTTAGTAAATTATTAAAATTAAATAATAATTTAATAAATTTAATCATTTTTTAAAGTTGTAAAAATTTGTATGATATTTGTATAGGAATTATAATTCTTAAGTTCTACTAAATCTTTTTTTTAATATGAACAACACTGAACAATAGGAAATTGATTGAGGAAAAGTTTGAGAATCACTTTAACTCATAATAAAGCGAATAATTAAGGTATTTTTCAGTCATTGGGGTTTTTTGAAAGCGAAAAGATCTCATAGTAACAAAACACGTATTGAGATGCATAATAACAATGAACATGAGTTATACTAGTAGAAATATTAGAATTGATCTCCATTTGTGAAGTTAAATGAAAATTTTCTACTCTTGAACACCTGAGCAAGTTTTTGTCTTTTAAGAATACATTACTTAGCATTTCGTCTCTTAAAACAATTAAAATATTAAGCTATAATTAAAAGTACCTAATGACCATTTTTTTTTTTTTTTTTTAACGTGGATTGGTGGGAATCTTCGAAAGATACAAACTGCCCCGTAGCAGAAGTGTATGCTGGATTCTTATCGACTAATCCATACCCTTCCCTTATTAAAACCAGTCGAACTGACTAACCATTAATTTTTTGATATCTTTGGTTTGAGTATAGGTTTTATGTACTTCCTTTAAGGAAATTTGAATTTTATACTCTATTATCTAAAGGTCTTTTTCTTTTAAGCCTTTCTGTCATAATCTGGTAATTTCTTAACTGAGCAGCTTCAATATTTACTTGTTCTACTAGACGGGCTTTATTCTTTATTGAATATCTAATTATTTCATCTATAACTTTGGGAATTTGTTAATCTCTATGAATGTCACATTACGTACATACCAGAGAGCACTTACTATGTTACGTAGGACTTTATATTTTAATATGCGTTTCCTTGGAACAAGTCCAAAGTTGAATGCCATATAACCATATAGGTTTAATTACTTGGTTGTAAATTAACACTTTATTATATATTGTTAAATTAGACTCTATATTTATTTTCAAGTTCTAGTTTTTTCTTTTTAACATGTTCATTCCACCTTAGTTTGACATCCAGTGTCATTCCTAGGTATTTTGCTGAATTTTCGAATGATACAAATACACCATTTAAATTTATTTTAGGTGGGTTTTTAGCACATTTTCAAAAATTTTTGTAAAAATGTGCCTATATAGCTTCACTCTGTCCGTCCGTCCGTCCGTATGTTTACAAAAACTTTTACACCGTTTGAAATAGAGAAAAGAAATTTTAACCATGGGTAGTTTTTGCAAAAAAAATAATTTCGTAGAAGAATTTTTTTCTGTAGCCCCACTTGTTACGGGGCTACAGCCCCCCAAAGTTGCAAAAAGCCCTATATTTAAATTGTTATAACAAGAGTTCTGTTACATATATTTTCAATCTGAAAACGGCAAATGATAGCTGGTTTCATAAACTTTATAAATTTTTACAAGGCAAATGTTTAGGGTTGCCATACGGTACAAAAATTTAACATTACGCAAAACTCAATTTTCGCAAAATTTTTGGCCACACATATCTTCTGAACGGTTCAAGCTAGAGTCTTGAAATTTTGGGAGAAGTTAGATATTCAGAAATTAGAGTAACAAAATTTTTTTGTCAAGCCCCCTGTTTAGGAGCTAAAGGGCTCGAAAATTGAAATTATGCTATTTTTAAGCACTTGTAACTTGAATACCTGTCCATTTTTTTTTTTATTAAAATACAAAATTTAAAGGTCCAACATTATATTTTAACATATGTTAAAGGTTTTCCTTAAATTTAAAAGGGGTTCCTTAAATTGAAGAAACTGTCTCTCAGTTTTACCCATTTTTTTTACCCATGCTTAGATAATAAAATTCTAAGTAAAATTCCAAATTTTTGTGTAATTCACAATTTAATTCCTAGAACCTAAAAAATTAGAGGATGAGGGGGGGGGGGGGGGGGGGGGGGAGGAGTTGAAGTTAGATTCTTGAGAAATTTGGCAACCTTCCCCATTAAAGGGCTATAACAACTTTTAAATAAAAAATTTACTGTTAGCAGTAAATTTTATAAGTCAGTAGTAACTGTTTCCAAGTAAATATTTCCAAAGTTAAACTCAGTATGTAATACAATATAATTTTGAAAATGTGCTTTTTTAAAAACCCTTGGTTTTTTTTCATCAGTTGTTTATATTTCTATTACTAAAATTAACATGAACAGATTTACTTTCATTTAATTTTATATTTCATTTGTTAGTCCAAAAACATATTTTTTCACTTGCTTTTTGTAATTTTCCTGTAGCTTAGTCAATATTCGATCCTACTGCTAATATAGCAGTATCGTCAGCAAATGTTGCTACAGTTACATTTTCTACTTCTGGTAGATTACTTGTATAAAGCAAGTACAAAATATGACCTAAAATACTGCCTTGAGGCATACCTACTTTTATTTCTCTTAATGTAGAGTATTCCTTAACTTGTTTAATTCTAAATAATCTATCTGACAAGTATGATTCGAGTAAGTATCTTTACATATTGTAAAGGAATCAATCTCCTTAATTTAAAATGATCCATTAAACCATTTTAAATAAAATTAAAAACTTACATATTTTATAAACATAAATATTTTTAATTCACAGTTAAATTTCACAGATTAAAATGTTAAAAAAATTTATTTTCATTATTAGTGCTTTCATTTTAGTAATTTTTGAATATCATTTAATTACTTTCCTTTAATATTCATTCCAAATACTATTATTTATTGATTTATATATCTTTATATATATATAAATTTCTTCTCTATCGATCTTTCCATCCAGAAACGGCGTTGATTAAAAAAGTTCAATTCAATTTGAAAATTTAGGACTACTTATATTTGAAAAAATATCAAATTCATTTGTAAATATACAATTTCATAATTAAAAGGACCATATTTCTTATGAAAAGAGTATATTAGCTTCAAATTAAAAAATGTGACAATTATTTTTGCAATAATACCTTTAATTTTCTTCAAAATTATTTATTTTACACAGTGCCCCGTTTAAAGAATTTGTTCTCATGTCCTTTATGACACATACTTCTTAATAGTATTAGACATTTAGTAAATGTATCAATTAGTAAATCTATTAGTTTGAAATTATTTTCATAAAATATGAGAACACGTTGTAGTGCTGAATATTTTAATATTAAATTTTAATTCTTATTAAACTTTTTTAATATTATTTATATAAAAACAAAATATATAATATACTTATATAATAAAATCTATATAATACTTCATATAATACTGAAAGAACTTCCCTTAATTTATCATTACAAAAGAAATAAAACAAAAAAAAAAAATTGTTATATTTCCTTCTTTTTCTTTTTCATTCTCATTTTCAGTTTTTTTTTTTAGCGTCTGTCTCTTTTTAAAACTCACTTAATACTGTCAACACTGTAAGAATAAAAAAAAAAACAAAAAAAAATATTATTTATTTCTCTTTTCAAATTTTCGGGATTAAAAAAAATTACTTGTACTTACCATCATTAACCAACTATATTTCAGAAAAATGGGATTTTACATTTTTTATTTTTTTATTGTTTTTTGTTCTTTTTTTAGTTTGATATTCTGATTTAATCTTACATCATTTTCTATAATATGTAACTACCGTTTTAGTTCAGAGTTGGACAAACATTCCAATTTCGTATAACTTTCTGACAAACACCTTTTTGTTTTTTTCTTTTTTTGTAAGTTGAATCTAAAGTACCAGATATCATTGGATTATGCTTTAACTATAAAATCCAATTTTTCTATACACAGTTTTCAATGTCCAAGTTGAAAAAAAAATACAGTTCTGGTCATTAAAATGAGAAACAGATTGCAAATTAAATGAGGTTTTTAAATCTGTTCACCTTTAACTTGGCATTTAAAAAAAAAAATTCTGGAATATAATCGGACGTTTTGTAATAAACTTAAGGTGATATTCGATATTCCGTTAATTTCATATGTGATATATAAGATCGAATGAAAATTATATGCTAGCATTTATATTAATTTAATAGTTTCCTAATCATGTTTTACCTTTTACAAGATGTTTTAAAAAATTTTAGATAATATCAGAAAGTTGTGTTAATACTATTAAACTGATATTCGATATTCTTTTAGTTCCAAATGTGATATATAAACTCAAGTGAAAATTATAAGTCAAAATTTTTATTTATTTAGTAAGTTCCTTATCTGTTTTACTTTTACATGACTTTTTAAAAACTTTGAACAAAATTTTGAAGCTTTATAATGAAATTAAAATGATATTCGATATTTCATAAATTTCATATGTGATTTATAAGTCAAAAATTTTTTATTATTTCAATTTATAAATATTAACATTACAAGTTAAATTGTTAAGATGAAGAAGTTTACACATTTTGAATCTAAATAAAATAAATGTCATTAGATCTTCAATTTTTGATTGTCCAAGCTTGCAAGACGCACCTAATCCGACAATCTGCTCCCATGTGCCCCAGTTTTTAATATAAAAATTTGTAAAATCATAATTTAAGCAAAATAATATACTTTTTAATAAAAATATAATTTGAACACGTTCAAATCTTTCAATGTAAAGATTACCACTATACAAATTCATTGCAACAATTCTTCTTAAATTTATAAGTGTACCTGGTAGATATTTTAGGGTATGTTAAATAAGAATGATAACATATTCATCTGTTTATTCCGTACTTTCTGAACGTTTTTTTTTATTTTATTTTTTTTTAAATTCTTTTCATTCGTCCTCCTTTTGTTCCTCTACACTTTATTCTCAACGTTAGTAAAGAACAAAAAAAAAGAAATAAAATAAAAATAAAAATTTCTATTAATCTATCGTTCATATTGTGTCGTCAAGTCTTTAGTCCATTGGGACAAGGAATTAACAAAAAAGTAACAAACAAAATAGAAAACCAAAGTAAAAACTGTTCAAGTTTTCATTTAAAACGTTCCTATACGAGTCTTTTCAGATCAATTTTTTTCCTGGTTTAAAGCTTTTAAAACAAAAAAAAAAAAACACAATAAAAATGTGATTTCTATAGCAAAATGTCCACCTATACTTATCGCACTGGTAAATCTTTATTTTTCAAATTCTCTTTGCTTTCTCCGTTGTTTTTTTTTACCTCTATCAAGCTCTGCTATTGTTTTCAATTTTATTTTTTTGGTATTCGGTTCTCTTTTGAAAGTAGGGAATAACAGATTTTTAATACTGTGTTAGTGATTGTGCAACTTAACAGAGGAATAGACTTAACTAAAGGAAGCATTCAGAAAGGAAGTTACTGTACAAGAGAAAAGAATGGACATTTTATATAATAGGTATATAAGGATTCTAAAATAAAGTCTGCATATAAGAGAATGGAAAACCTATTATTAAACAATTTCAAATTTTGCATTTTCCCGTTAATATAATAACGGTAGTGAATTTAAACGAAATTAACTATTATGAAGTAATGGAAATATCAATTTTTCTATATTTTCCTATTGGTCCTAAAAGTATGCAATTTTTTTAATTTTTAATATCTTCTTTTAAAAAGTTATATTTTTAGGGAAGGGTCTCAGTAAATAGTAGTTAGGTACCTGGTTTATCAACTGAGGATGTGGGGTTCGAACCCCGAGTGCTTTGGATAGAACTGGAACTTATGTTTTTCTAAAACATTTCAAGACTTACATATTTATATATAAATTAACTTTTGCTGCCTAATGATTATTGGTTTGTGTTCAAAGTGAAAGATCGGTACCTAGTTAAAAAATTGTTGATGGCTCCATCAATTAACTAGTTTTCTTCGTAATCACTTTTCCTATTCATTGTTCGCCTCACTTTTAATTGAAACTCTCAGATCAATATCTACTCTCCGTTTGATTAGATTAACAGACAGGCAAAATTCAACTTTATTTACTTAAACCTAAGCCAGTTTCTAAAATTTAGAACAAAAACTTTCAGTTTTTCATTAAAATACAAAAAAACTTTGAAAATTTTGAATTTTTGTAAATGAACTTCGACAAAAATATCCATTTGTCTTTAAAAATCGTACAAAATTTATATTTATTGTTTTTTTTTTTACCGAAATAATATCAAAATACAAAATCTCTAGCGTCCCCACACAACAAACAATTTTTCTCTTATCCCTATAGTCACATTTAAAAAATATTCTTGATTAAAAAAAAAGGGAAAAACTCAAAAATTACAACAATAAACGCTCTTTAAAAGAGGTTTTTTTTACTTTTTATTCCTTTCCTAAAAAGTTTCTTTAATAATACGGCTGGTCTCTGTCCATTGTTTACTATGGTTTATGTATTACATAAACCAAAAAAAAGAATATAAAAAAAAAAATTCTATTATTTTAATATAAAATATTAGAGTGGTCCTGCAATAGAATGAATTGTCCAAACAAAATAATATATTAATTCAAATAACAATAGAATGTCCTTATCAAAACAAAATTTAATTTAATACTAAACATGATGTACGTATATGTATATATATACATATATATATACTAGAAAATACAGTCCAAGATAAAAATATTACATAGGACATTATATTTAAAGATATACAGAATACAAGCTATTTCAACCTCTGTTAGTGACTCAGATTAAATAAAAACCAATGGGTTAAAAATTATTTTTAGTTCACTCTTAAATATCACAGATTAAAATGACATGGAAATATTTAAAAAAAATAAATCTGCAGTTAATATGTGGATACCATAAAACGATTAACCAGTGCCTTATATTTGAAACCCGACAATTAATTTCATTAAACTATAACAGTGAAATAAGTTTAAAAGAAATTTTTATCTGATACTTAAATATCACAGATAAAAATGCTATTGAAGAGTTTTTTTTAAAGTAACTTGAATGTATGTAACTTCAGTAACTACAATTCCACACACACAAAATTTTAAAGCAGATAAAGACCAAGCTAGTTCAATCACTGAGTCTAATAATAGAATAATTAATGAACAAACATGTTTTTAATTCACATTTAAATATCGCAGATAAAACTGTCATTAAAAATTTAAATATATTAATGTTTTGGTTACAATATTTTATAATTAAATAATTAACTATGGCAACTGATAAAAGCTCATGCTATTTTAGCCTTTCTTAATGATTTAAATCAAACAAAAACCAATGAGAAAGTTTTTTTTCAGTTCACTTTTAAATATCACAGATTAAAATGACATCGAAACATTTTAATGAAATAAATCTATAATTAGCATCTAGATAATATAGAGCGAACAATATATACATATTATTTGAATTAATCAAGCTAATTAGAATTTTAATTGTGGTTCAATTAAATATCAAAAATTCGATGAACATTTTTTAATTGAAGCTTAAAATATCACAGACTAAAATGTCATTTGAAAAATTTTATTAAAATAATTTGAATGTATGGTTAAAGCTCAAGATATAATGACTCACTTTAAAGCATATATAAAATTATTTTATTCACTAATACTAATTTCAACTAAATGAATTAAAATTGACAAAAAATTTTTAATTCACACTTAAATATCACAGATTAAAATGCCATTTAAAATTAATATCAGGTAATAGGTCAATTGAATTATGTGTTTTGATAATCAACTATAAAAATTACTGAAATCTCAAACTAATTTATACTTTATTAGTCGCGCTCATATATTAAATTACAACAAATAAGAAAAATATTTTGAATTGACCCATAAATATCACAGATTAAAATGTCATTTTGATTTCAAAATCAAAATACATTCTTCAAAAATAAATTTATTAGATTTAAAATAATAAAAATTCAATATTTATTTTTATTTCAATTTTCTTAAATATTCAGATTTGATTTTAAAGCAAATATAATATACATATATTTTATATAAATTTATTTATCAAATATTTAATTTTTATATTTTTAGGATTTCTTGTCCTGAACCAAATGATTTATATTTAATTGAATTTTTATATCCCATTTATAAATATTTCAAATAAATTAAATAAAATAAAATTAGAAAAATAAAAAAAAGAGTCCTGAATATCCTGAATACTCTAAATAATTTTAAAGTATAGTATAAATTAAATACGCATTTTATTTATTATAAAGATACAAAGCAAAGGTTTCATATGTATATTAATGTATATAGGTATAGAGGTATAGGACACCAATGTCCTTGTGCTTTAGGAATCTATTGTGTTAAAGGAATTTAGGAATGTAAAATCTATTATAAATTTAAAATCTTTTGAATATTGGTTTATTTTTTCTACACAATATTATAAATAAACTTAAATTAGGATAAGTTAAATCAGAATGTTATACAATAGAAAAAAATTATATATACAAAACAATTAATATAAAATATAAATAAAAAAATCATGTTTTATAAAATTAATATAAATTAAAAATATTTTAATTTTATTATACAATAATTATCGCATAAATTATATGAAATTAGTTTTGAATAGAGTATTTCTATACAATACAGTTTTTTTAATTTTAAAATTAAAGACAATGAAAAATTTTCTAAAGCTCAGAGTTTGTCTTGACATATATCTTCGTCCAAGAACCCAAAATTGGGCTATGCAAAATAACTTTTAATAATAAAAGATTTTTCTGTGATGTGAGTAATAAAAGAACTGTACTCACTATACAGTTATTATTAAGCCTGATCTCTTGTAGAATTTCTTAGAGAGCATTTATATTGGAGCTGCGATAAAAGATAAGAGTGTCGATAAGAGCATATCGTAGAAACTTATATGCATGATTCAAATAGAGGTTTTTTTATTGGAGCATCGCTTTAATAATCGATGAACAATATAAATTTTCTACGCTTTGCTCTTATCGCAGCTACAACATAAACGCACCCTTAGACAACATCATGTGTTATAGTATAAACATAAGTTGGTTCAAAATAAAAACCATTTGTTTTTTTTTACTTTGTATTTTGGACTCGAACTCCTTAAAAGAATGGACAGCAACCTAACCATTTTGCTATCCCGCCTTTCAATTTTCTATTTAAAATGTTTCAAATAAAAATAATTTGGTTTTTGCTATGCGTTTTGCTATCCGTTCTTTTAATTGCATACTTAGAATATTTCAAACAGTGGATAAGAATATAACTTATTAAACGAGGAAGTGTGAGTTCGATTCTTGTACAAGGCACAAAGTTGAATATGAAGAAAAATTCATAGAAATATTAATTTTCCTTTACAAAATCAACTTGAAAAACAAAGATAGGGTTGGCTACGAAATCTCGCTGCTAAAAATCTTACGTTTTAAAAGCTCTCGTATCAAAATCTCTTTTCGTGTCTTAAAATATAGAGGTACAGTAAGGCGGACACGAAACTCCAAAAATAAATAAAGCTAATTCAGAATCTCGCATATAAAATATAAAATATTAAAAAAATAACAGCTAGAAGTATTGAATTTTGCGTATTAGAGGTAGGTGCCACCGAACTCCTGTTAATTTATTGATTGAAGCAAGACTTTTCATCCAAAACTAAAATCCTTACAATATAGTATATGAATATGACATACATATGTATTTCCTCCAATTTAAATACACACCACCCGTTTAAAATATTAGTAGATAAATATATTTTACTATTCTATAAAAGGCGTACAATCCTGATTTGTAGTGAACTATAAAATTCCTTCTTACTTTTTTTCGTACATCAAGAGTCAGAAACGAGTCAATATTTTTGAGAGATTTATAGATACTGATTATAATACACAAGATTTTGACAAGCGAGATTTTGAGACACGAGATTTCAGTTCGCGGGATTTCGATACGCTCCCCCGAAAATAGAGCGTAATAAATAATAATACTTTTGCAATTGGGTTGAAATTTGGACCTAGAGGCCTAGATGTAAAAAAATTAAAAGACCGAAAATTCGAACCAAAGATTGATGTCACACCTATACTCATTGAAAAGATGTTTTACAAATGACTAAATAACATTATTTAACTAGTGTATATTTGCTCTGTATGTTAGTAACACAGTTAGGTTTTGCTTTTACAAAATATATCATAAATTAAATATTATTGAAGATATTTAATATTAAAAAAAAACAAAAATTGTACCACCTTTAAAATTTTACAAAAACAATAACTGAAATATAAATTTAACTAACTTTAATTTGCGAATGCATTCAGACATGATTACATACCAACAATAGCATTCTATATTTTTTTAATTAAAAAACTTTAATTTTTAAATCGAAGTGTTTCGTCATACCAACATTATTGTACTTCTCAATGGGTAATACTAGTATTATTATATTATAGGCAACCCAGCCAATTCCAAAAAAATTTTGATCTAACAAATGCTTTTATATAAAAAATTATTAAGATCATCTGTGAGTTGTAACAATAGATCAAAGATTTTCATATAAATCAAAAAATTTTATTTTGTTTTTATTATTTGTTTATGGCTATAGCAGTTTACTATACACGTATTACCAAACTATTATACAATGTGTAAACAACGTTTTAAATATATTTTTTATCGTCATCGATGAAATGGCAACAACAGTTATTTTTCGTAATTTATTTTAGCAACAATTACACTACTGTTAAAATATACACATACCAAAAATATATTTAATTTCTACCAAATACACAATCTTATTGTTTCTATTGAATTTAATATTTTTTAAATAAATTAAAATACATAATATTAATTTAACAATTGATAAAATATTTCATAGAATTAAATTTGAAATAAAATTTCAATTGAAAATAAAAAAATAATTTTTTCAAAGAATAACCGTAAATAAAAAAAAAATATAATTGCATAATTATTTCCAAAAAAAACTCATAAAATTTCCTAATTTTTTTTGTTTGTAAAATTGAACCTATTTTTCCAAAAGTAATTTGTATATAATTTACATAAGCTTCTTTATTTACAATTTTCCAACAAGCCTACCTCGATCTATAGATACAAACTAATTTACCTCTGAAAATGGTAGATAGGGACAACATCAGGTAAAAATTCTTAATTGAAAAATAAAAAAATAAAATGTTATACAAAGTCTAAAACAAAATTATGAAAAAAAAAAACTGTTCAGAAATTTATGTTAATTATTTATTTTAATTTTTCTTTTCCTAAAATAATAAACTTCTACCATTTTCTTCTTCTCATACTCAACCTTGCCTCAGACAAAACAAAAAAAAACAACTCAGAATGATTTAAAATGTGTTCTAAATTATTCAAATATTAATTTATGTTTTTTAATGAAAAATAATTTAAGATATAAAAACAATTTACGAAAATTATTTCATAGAACAGTGATTGGTACATAAAAAATTAAAAAAAATTATAACAGGGGTGGAGTTAAATAGACAAATTGGGTTTTTGTGAAGAGCACTAATTAAAATTGAATATGCAGCTAATAAAATGTTTTTTTTAATTATACTAGGAAAGAGATTTCGAGCAGCACGTGCCTTTTAAATCCAAAGTTGAGTTTTACTTATAAGTCGACTCACAGATTCTCTTATTTATTATTACCAATTTATAATGAAGTTCTCCTCTTTCGTTTGCATTTTTATTTAATAAGTAATAAATTTACTTAAAATAAAGGTTTTTATTTGTAATTTTTTAGATAAGTAAACCCTGGTGTTCAGGGATACAGTTACTTGTTATTCATTGTTTCTACTTTTTTTGTATTATGCAGGGTATTCGAAACATAAAAGTCACAAAGAGTGGAGATGATAGGGAAGTTCATAGCAAATAAAAAATTCTTAATTGAAAAGAATAGCTCTACACCACTAACATTTTTTTTTTCTTTCTTCACTTAAGGGTTAATAACGATTATTTCCTTATCTGTAAATAAACAATTAAGTCTTTTTGCCTTTTGAAGCTGAAATTTATGCAACACAAAAGGAAATCGGGTAGATATAGAAAAGTATAAAAATTTTTCCTCAGTATCACCTCCTGAGTCGATTTAGCAATATCCGCCCGTCCGTCAGCACGATACCAGTAAAGATAGAACCTTCAAATTTTAATAAAAGGGAGCTTCTTTATGTTTTCCTTGTGTCTATAAAATATAAAAAAATGTGCGAAAGTACTTTTCACTACTCCTCCCACAACACGTATCTACCGCGGGTACCTCCCATAACACCTCCCAAGATTTAAATGCATATTTTGGAAATTAATAAGAATATTAGCTAAGATAAAACAAGCATATTTTCGAAATAATTGAAGATATAGAAACTTAAAATTTGGTACCACCAGGCTTTGTCATATTTTCATTATATCTCCGAAATTCGGATGAATTGGGGTGGACGTTCGGTACCTTCCACTCATCTCCCTAAATATAACAAGCATATCTTCGAAATTAGTAAAGCTGGAACATTGAAATTTGGTACAAAGTATAGTTATATGTCCTGTTTGTTTAATGATCCTAAAATCTGAGATGAGTTGAAATAAGGGTTCATGTAACTGTTAATTAAATTTGTCAGTTTACATTGACTTTATGCCTCCCCATTGAACCAAGAAGGTAAGGAAATAACAGTTAACAAATCCAAGACTAAACGAAAGATTAGTTTCGTATTTTTAACATATTGTGTACAAATACGCCTCTGTATACTTAATAATAATTTCTTATCTTTTCTATTACAATAACAAAATTTTTTCAACAACATATTAAATAACATAAGACAACATAATAATGTTATTTTAAAAATAAAATAAAAAATAAAACAAGAAAAACATAAATATTAAAAAAAAAAAAATATTATTATCAAACAAATGTTCAAAATACAACAAAAACAACAAAATAAAAAAAAAAAACATTAAACTAAACATAAATCATAAGAAAAGCAATATTAAAGAAGTTTTAAAAGAAAATTTTAAAGAATGAAAACAATTTTTGCTTAAATATATACATACTATATATAAATAGTATATGTGTGTAATATAATAATATATATATGCATAAATATAATATTGAAAGAATTTTGTAAATTTATAAATATGTGTAAATGTATAATATTGTATATACCTACAAAATAATATAAAATTTATAAATTATAAATATGTTGTTTTTTTTTACATTATTATTATTATTATTTTATTTTCTTTATTTCCCACCCACCAACTTTAGGTTTCTATCGTCATCTATCATATAAAACTGACTTTGTTTATTGACTTTTTTTTTTTATTTTAATGAATTTTTTGTTTTTTTTTTTTTTATTGTTTTTGTAACTGTTATTATAACGTTTTTTATCCGTATGTTTAATAATAATTTTCTATTTTAAAACATATTTTAATTCCCATTTTTGTTATTGTTTTTTATTCCTTTCCCTTTCTTTCATATGGAATTTTATGCATATATATATATATACATACTAGCTAATACCCGGTGCGCGTTGCTGCGTCTCTCAATGGAGGTTTAATTGAAGTTGATGTTCCTGCAAAAAGTTAAAACAAAAATTACACACGGTTTACACATGTAAATTTTAAAATGTATGAAAGCAATCTTTTTAAAACGATTTTTCTGGGATTATTCTAGTAATTTTTGAAACAAACTGACGTAAATTACTTCTAAAAATTTTTTTTTGACCAATCGTAGGACCGACTGTTAACAGACTCAACTAATCGGGCCGACATGGGTTAACAAATTCCAAAACTGTTAATAGTGTCAACTCAATTCTCAAAGAGCATCACGTATACAAAATTTGAAATCAATCGGTCAAACCGTTTTCATTTTAGAACAAAGAAGTTTAAATACTTGCACTACAGCCCCAACTTGGCGGTCCGTTAGAGCAAAATTTTTGGGTCACGATTTCTTTCCGTACCCAAAAACCTCTATATACAAATTTTCCGCTACATACAAACAAACAAACTTTAGCTTTTATATATATAGATATATAATATATATATATAATCAATTTACACTCACAATTTAATTTCTTTTTGTACTGATCGTTGCCATCATATTTTGTATTAAAAAGGTAGTTGAGTAATGAGTAGTGCAAAAATTATTACGGTATATTATAAAGTAGGTGTATTTTAATGTAACGGTATATTATATATATAGAAATTATATATAGGTAGATTGTTATATAATGATATAATATAGAATATATTATTTATAATTTTTATTTTTAAAAAGTAGGTAAATAAATTAAGAAAAATTTTTATAGGATAAAAATCAATATTTTACTTTTGGAAATTTTATTTTATTTTATTTTGTTTTTATTTTTAATCGATATGAAATTAACTGACTTTTAGGAACATACATTGATTTTACTTGTATAAACGACACAAACTATTTTTAAAGAAAAGGTAATTTTGCACAGGATATCCGTCTTTTGAAGGTTACTATAGAAACGATTTTGATTGGTGACAAGGAAGTTTAATACAATTTTCTTTAAACGGAAAACGGGGGTGTTTATTAGCAAAAGTTTTCAAGACAATATTGTTGAAAAATTTTCGAAAATATGTTTTTTTTAAATAAGGTATTATAAGTTATAGATATTTAAGGTTCTAGGTATTCAATTTTACCAGTATATAATATAGGAAGTTAAAACTTTGTAAAAGGAGATCTACATCAAATTTTCTTAATCGTACTAACGATACGTGATTTTTAAATAAATAAAAATTTTTAATATTTTGTTTTTAAATGACTGTAATTGTCGAATACAGAACTCGTTTTTGATATATATTGTAAAATTTTAATCAAAAAATCGTTTGAATTAGATTTTCCCTACCCAACAATTATCTGTTCGCTTACATCTCTCATACAACTTTTACTCCTAAAATACCTTGAAAAGCGGGATTCGAACCTCTTCTTCCTCTAATGCAAGTCAACGGCTTTCCCTTATACAACTGAAATCCCGAAGACTTGGTTTGATTTAAAGCATTTCATGAAGTCTCCGGAGAGTAAACCTCAACTAAGACAAAATCCCCTAAGCCAAAATCTCTAAAAAACAATGCTGTTTTGTACATGATAATATTCGCTGTTTACAAACTGTTTATAATATAAATTTTCAATATCAGGTCTCCTGTTCTGCGGGGATTTTATAGCTGTATTTTCGCTGTTTTCAATGCTTGTTTGAATGCTTTTACTATTTTTTTGCAAAAGAAATATAATTGGCAAGGTTTAGGTCCGGAGCTCCTGATATTTTAAACCTTTTCTTATCTAAAATGCGTATATTAAATAAAAGCAATTGCAAATGACTTAAATTAGGGATTGTTTCTTAGGGGATTTTGTTTTTGCGTATTTTGTCTCTAGAAATTTTGTCTTAGATATTTTGTTTTGGAAATTTCGGAAGTTATTAGTTTGGTCATGATTTTTACTATATGAAAATTCTTACAGTTAACAGAACTGACATTGAACAAAATTTTAATTTGTAGGTTATATAGTACACTCTCAAATAATTTCTATAAAAATAATTACCTATATTTTAACAATACCCTCTTCTTCTTAGCAACCTTGGGTTATAACAAATATTATTTATTTAATATTTATGTAATTATATTTATTTTTATAAAAAATATATTTTAAGACAACGGATATGATACATCAAAAACATACATTACTATAAATTCTAAAAATTCCAGAATATTTGAGACACATTTAAATTTCAGAACACGTGTTTAAAACTTTTAGTAATTTAACAAAATATTATAAATACTCGTATACATAACAAAATAATTTATATTATTATATAAGTATGTAATATTATATATGTTAAAAAAATAACAAAATATTTAAAGAATTTTCTTAAATTTTTACATTTAATAAAATATAACACAAGTTTATATTTTTTTTTCAAGAGAAAACTAATTTTCCTCTTGAATTGAAACTAATTAGAAAAACGTGATCGTATTATATTAAGATGGTATTGCTAATTCGAATTAGATATTCAAATTATATTATATATTATGTTTTTGTTGAACTCTTAACAGTTTATGACGTCAGTAAATTTTTTTATTATAATATAAATAATTTTGATGAAAACTCCATCATTGAAATTTTCTTATTCAACGAATTCTAAAGGTACATTGACAGGATTGTGTCTTTTAAGATACACAATTCTATTTAAATTAGGAATTATATTATATCACAGACACTCATTGTTATATATTTTATATATACATACATACCAATGTAAATAATATTTTAATAGGAAGTTAATAAACCTATACAAAGTGATTTACTTGTAGTATTTCGGAAGGACTAAAGCATTTAATCAAATTAAAATGTACCCTAAAGTACTCCACTAATAATAAGCTCTATAGTTATGGTTGACCTTAATACTTCGTAATATCGAAACCTACGTTTGTACGGGTTAAAACTTAATCCGCAATTGTGATATCGATTACGCAGCTTCACTTTTTAAAAATATAATTATCAAAAAATGAACATAAAAATTAATATATGTTTGGATTCCACGTGTTACAGGTTTAGCTTAATTACTCCCAAAAATTAAATATTTTTAACCCTTCTTCAGCTGTTGAATTTTTAGAAGATCTTAAAAAATGTTTGTTCTTATAGTCCATTTGAAAACAATGTGAGTTTTAGTTTATTTACCAGTAGACTGATATTTCCAGTGGCTCTCAGAACTATCGCCCAAATTAACTAACACCAGAACTGAAATTCATTAAAGCTAGATGAATTTAAGCTAATTTTTCTAAAGTTAGTTTATAAGTTAACTTAAAATTAAAAAAAGAAGCTAACCCCAAAGTTAAATGAACTAACACCGGAGCGTAATCAATTAATACGAAAATTCAATGAACTAACGCCAGAGTGCAATGAGCTGAAACTACAATCAAGTGAACTAATACCAGAATGTAAAAGACTATCACCAGAGTCAAATGAACTAACACCAGAATCCAGTTAATTAACGCCAGAATAAGCGAATTGACACCAGTCCGTTAATACTCAAAGCTAGTACCAACACTTTTGCTGCTTAATTTATTGAATTTCAAATGTATGAACAAACTGTAATATTTTCGAAATACCAATTCTTTAGGCATATGCCGGATATTTTTTCGGATATGATATACACTTGAATATGCAATAATTTTTAATATAAATTAAGTACATATAAATAAATAACAGTATAAATTTATAATTTTTATAATATTATATAAGCAATACTTTTATATTATATCTAATAAAATTATATAACAGAGAACAGTCAGATAATCATGTAATAACTTTAGTGATTTTGATTTAAATACATTCCTACAGATGTCGTTTTATTTAATACGATATGTACAAAAAGACTTCTAATAAAAATTTAAAACCTTGAAATTTTTTGTGTGGAATATATTCAATATATACAATATGTATGTATATGTGTGCATATAATAAAAAGTGAATTCTCTATCCAAAAGTCTAGAATCACCAATTAAAATTACTTCCCTATAATTTTTGCTAGTCTGTATGTATCTTATTATATTAAAAGTTTTTAAGTATCTGCAAGGAAGCATTGCCAGGGGTTAACTAATTTTTTTGATATTTATTAACCTTGAAACTGAAATTTTTAACACTTAAAATTTATTTGCTAAAACAAGTATGCAAGTAAACAAACACGTGTAGGTTCAAAAAATTTTACTGCGATGTTGGTTATATTTTAATCCTAGCAGGTGAGGTGAAATAAGATCCTACACAATAACGCCTTAGGCTATTATTACATTTTTTAAAGTGCAAGAGCAGCCCGTAACAAATGTGCAATAAGACCCTTAATTTCTTCTTTAAATTCAAATAAGACTCTTCGGGCGTTATTTCACTTTCAAAATACAAAATCAAATAAAATACTTTTATTATTGATGGTATTTTCAAATTAAAGCTATTATGTATATTTAAAAATTAAGATTTTATTATCAATCGACATTAATTCCTAAAATATGGGAAATAAAGTCAATTTACCTTAATACCATTTTAAAATTGTAATAAAGCCAGTTGACTTTAATTCCTTTCTTTATTCGACTTTATTACGTATATGCGTACATATAAATATTTTGGAGAAAGGGGAATACCCTGATTTTTAATTAAACTCTAAAATCTCTCTTAATTCAGAATCCCTCGTATACACGTATATAAATATTCTGTAAAAGAGGGATGTTCCCTTTTGAATCCAAGTCTCAATTCCCATCTTCTATCATATCGGTAGTTAGCCATAACAGTGTAAATGATTGGTTTAATATTTAAAAGTTAACGGACACTGGTGTAACTTACGGAGTCTTTGACAGCGACGCGAACTTTTAAAATTGCAAAAAAGTCCGAGGATTTTAATTTATTTTAAAAGTTCAACAAGACTGGAACAATAGTGCAATAACACTCGAGCGGTTTTATAGCACTTTAAAAAGTCTAGAGCGTTATTGCGTCTGGTGTTATTTCAGCTCACCTCCTAGCATTTAAATAGATTTTCTCAGTATTTCTGAAGATTGCATAAATAAAATATAATATTATCAGAAATTTTATTAAATTCAAACTTTCAAAATTTCATAATTTCAAAAAAAATTCCATGAATGTCTATCAAAATTATCTAATAATGATAGATACTTTAAATAAAATTCTAAAGAATTTCAAAATTAAAAAAAATAGATTTTTTAAAAATATTAAATAACATTCAAATACTAAAATTACTAGGAAAAATATTATATTCTAATGGGCATTTTGGAATATAATATACCTAGTTATGTATTAATTGAAAAAATATTTGACATAATATAAATTCTGAAAACTTTAAAACAAAAAATGCAATACAATATTTTTTAAATCATTTTCTTATATTATTCTGTAAAATTCTAAATATAACTAATCATAAAATGTCTAAATGTCTAGGTATTGAGTTTTTAACGGAAATATTAAAGTTAAAGTTCTTTTTAATTCTGAATCATATTACTTAATTTATTAGCTACTAGTTTTAATTAAATCTTAGTAAAAATGTATTGCCATAAAATGAAATAGATATTGTAGAATTTTAAAATGTAATTTTGAATCAAAAATATTACTTTTATTCAGAAATTAAAATTAGAGTTTTTAACACTTTAATTCTTAATGTTTTAGTTTTTGTAAGTTTTTTAAAACTATAATTTCATATGGTAGGTTCTCTCTTAAAGATTTGAAGAAGTTCTAATCTATAATAATATTATTTTCTACCAAAACTCAGGTTTTGCACTTGAGCTTGGAAGTTATTGAGGACATATTTTCAAGGGTCAATAAAAGATCAAAAAACTTAATCGGGTTTTTTCGGACAGCTCCTTATCCGAAAATGTAGTTTAAAGTTTTTTTAAATATTTTATTTAATTTATTTAGTTGTGTGTTTAGTTGTTTGAAAAAAATATTCAGTTATTTAAATCTAAGAAAATACCATAAAATTTGATTTATAATATTTTCCTACGCTTGGAATTCGGAATAATAAAGATGTAGTAAACATAATTACACAAATTCTTAAAGGGAGCCTGTATTTCTTGATCATTTAACTGTAGTTCATTTGCCTGTAATTCAATTGGTTCGATTTTGCAAGAACAAAGTTGCACGTCTTATGCAGAATATTAATATCTAAGTAAGTGTGGATTTCTGAGTTAGAAGATATTATAGAATTGGTTAAAAAATCAGGATTTCAATAATTTGTTAAGGGGGGAGTTTGACGGACGTCATCTGCCACTATTGAAAGTTCTTTGCTATTGAAATTAAAAATTAATATAAGAAAATATTTTTTGGAGAAAATTGTATAACTCATTTTCCAGACTATTTATATTCTATATATATCCTAAATTTCCAAATAACCTCTCCACAATCCCAAAATCCTTCCCCATTCTCATCCCTGTAACCAAACTGTACATTTGTATCACAGGCTCCTTCGTTAAGTTTGGTTAAGAAAGGGATGGTTTTGATGCGTTAAAGTCGCACACAACCCAGAGAACACCACACATTTTCAATAGGTAGCTTTTAAGTGTTCCACTCCTTCGAAAAAAAAACAGAAAAAAAAAATATATGAGATAGTAATTCATACTTATATTAGTCGCCTGTGTTAATTTAAATTTAGCAGCTTTTCATTTTGATTTATTTAAAGGATTCTCTGAAACCCCCTGTATTTTATGATTTAGATAAACTAATCCATCTTCCGATCCAAGTCTAATTTTGCAAATGATATTAAAATTAACGAATCGAAAATGTTCACACTAATTTCACTTTACTAGTCTCTCTTACACTTTCAGCGAATAAATAAAAATTAATATAATATATAATTATATGATACCCTACGCAATAAAGGGTTAAAACATAAAAAAAAGTTTTCAAATAACGCAATCAATTTCAGATATTAGTTAAAATTTTGTAGAGAACATCTGTCAATAACTTATTTTTAACTTTTTGGAAATTTTTATAAAATTTTTTTAATTAAAATATGTATAGGTTGAATTTTATAAAATATGACATTTGGTTTATTGAAAATTATTTTAAAATCGTAAAATACCTTTAAATAATTTTAATTTAATACCATCAATATTTTTCATATTAATTTCATATTGTTTTTTTTGTAATAATGTTTTAATTTTTTTTTTTTTGATTTTTATAATATGATTTAAAATATTATAATTATAATAAAATTTAAAATATGTTAAAAATTATTATTTATAATAATTAGTAAAATCAATTAAATAAATTAATTATGCTATAAAAATAAATAAAAATTTTAAAAACCATTTTATGTAATTTAGAAAAATTTTCTAATATGAGAGAATCTAAAATTTCAATTGAAATACTTTTACTAAAGATTTAAATGAAATTTTAATTTAAACAAGGAAGATTGTAGTAGAGTAGACTGTGTCAAGTCTGGAATACCCGTATGATGGTAATGTAAACATTATATCATCAGGTTAATTAGTTTAGGCATTGTTCATTTGAAATATGAAGTTGTATGGAAACTGCTCGAACCCGCACTGCAGTAGACTAATCAAATTTTGCAGAAACTTTGGCCATATAATTAAACTATTTTTGCCAAATTTCAGACACCTAGCATTAATAGGTATAGAGTAATGCTCATATAAGAGAAGAATTTGTATTGCAACTTCTCGAACCCGTGGACCAAAATGGCTAGATTTTAATAGCGATGACGACTATTGCATAAAAACGAATTTGTTAAAATTTCAAAATCGTAGTTTTTTTATTTTTTGAGTATTCGTGCTGATGGGCGGTAGCTTGAGTTGATATCTACCTCTCTGCGTCATAAACGTAATGACAAATTTAGTATTCCTTTTTGCCTTATAGTCATACGGGTATAATAAATCAATTAAAAATTTGTTTGCTGAAACAATTTTATAATGACAAACTTGAAAAATTCGACGTAGCATTTTTTGAACTTCTCGCTTCAAGACTTTTATGGACGATCCAAAGAGCTAACTTTTTAGAACACTATGGACAAAGTACAAAGGGCACTCAAGGGTATGAACCGGATGAGAATCTAAAAATTAAATCAATCCAAGCTAAAGGATCAAGCATTTGCTACAGAGTAGTATACATTCTATACATTTATCATTTTATAGGAAAAGCGATTCTAGTTCCAGCATTACTTCAAGAAGAGTATGAGATAATGCCAAAGTATATAATTAATAATTTTTGACTAAGCCATGAAGCTTGAACCCAATGTCGATAGGTAGATGAGCCGAATCAAAACCCAGATAAAAGTTTATCCAATTTTACTGGCTTTCCAATCCGGGCCTCTAGAATGAGAGGTATAATAGCTCTGGAATGAGAGGTACAATAACTTTCGACCTCTCAACTCTCAGCAACCGTGTCACCCAGTCATGCTCCCAAGCTGTTACTGCAAAAATTTTAGAGGAATTTTTAGTTAAGTATCAAAGTAACATTTAGGAAACCCCAAAAACTACATCCTGTAATTGTAATATATGAGAAGAATTGTATAAGTCATAGTTATAAAGAAAAGAATTATTATAAAGGGGAATAACTAATGATTCATGGAACAAATTTATAATTTCCCAAAAACCAAAATTGAATATTTTCCAAAGAAGAGATTTAAATTTTACCGTAATTTAGTGGAAATCATTAAAATATTGAAAATATTTCTAATGCAAAAATTTGCCATAAAAAACAATATCTCATTAATTTTAAATGAATCCGGGGAAAGAAGATTATAAAATAAAAATATATATTAAAATAATAATAATAATAGGCTTGTAATGGCTAATTAAAAAATGAAATATTTCTAAATATTTGATGTTTTTTTTATGTTTAGGAAAAAATAATTATTATTAATTAGCTTTATTTTGATAAATTTTAAATTTATTTTGAATTTAAAAAATAAATAATATTATTTTTTTAGACTTTGTTGTTTATTTTTGATTATTGTAATTATTGACCTCAAAGTTATAATTTTAATGATTTTTTTTTAAATTCAATTAAATTAAATTGGACTTTAAAAAATTTGATTTAAAAATATACATAATTATATATTAAATTTTGTATTTTGTGTAGTAATTATTATTCTCTACTTTAAATAATTATTATAGTGAAATTAAAAAGTTATTACATAAATTTAGATCTCTCTGTCTAACCAATGGAAGGTCTGGAGCTCAAAACCCGGTCAGATAATAACTTATAAAATAAATATCTATAAATATTATAACTAAATTTAATTTTATTTGTTATTTATGTACTGTAACAATTTTACATTTGAATTAAAAGTTTTTCTGGATCTGTGAGTTATATTATTCAATTAAATTATTTGTTTGCATTTGTGTATGGGTATTCATAATTTTGTACAAAAGCTACAGCCCAATAATCAACGGCTTAGTAAAAATAGTGATTAACAAGATTGAAACTTATTCAAATTAAATAACTTAGTGAGTGCGCTGTACTCCTTATTTTTTTTTTTATATTCCTTTTCCACTCCTTTTCCACTCTTTATTCCTTTTCCACTTATTTTAAACTAGGCTTCAGGTTTTTTAATCATAATATTCACTAAGTCGTTGATTACTCAGCTATAGCTATTTTACGAAATTGTTTTATTAGATATGATCTGACCGGGGTTTAAACCCAAAACTTTCCACATGAAAGGCGGCGTCTTTACCACTACGCCATTGGTCCTGTACTCCTTATAGAAGTTGAAAAGTTCACTTTTTGATGTAAAATTTTTTTTGCAAAACCCAGGAGGTATCGACTTTTTCAGAAAATAAAAAACAATTATAGTTTTATTTATCCTTATTGTAGCATTTAATATAATGGGGCTGCCACCCTCAAATCCCCACTTAAAATTTTTTTGGAGTCCCAGTTTTGTATCCAAACCTTAAATCCGACCTCACTTTTTACATATATAATAGGTCAGTTAAGCTTTTAATAAAATGCCCAGCATTTTATATTCTGTAAAAAGAGCCAGCCCTCATTTTGAGTTCTACTCTAAAATCTCTCTAATACAAGATCTCACCTATTCATAAAAATAAATTTTAATGAAATTTTTGTCAAAAGTAAGAATGACCCGCCAATATTACCATACAGCTAATATAATCACCCATACCTAGGAAACTGGACCATTTTAAATTTCAAGAAATTGAATATTCTAAAGATGTTTCTCAATTTCATTAAACTGACGTTCCTAAATGATAAAACCATCACTCATTCCGGAACAACCCAAATGTCATGAATTGTATATATCTCAACTACAAACAATACAGGAATTTCTTCATTCATTCTGGAACGACCCACCCATTTCAAATTTTAAACAGCTGAAATAAATTCAACCCGGGACGCCTTAAGTTATGCAAAACCAATTCAACCATTTAAAATTTACTGAAAACAAACTGAAAATATTGAATGATAGGTGTTGTTGTTTAGAAAATATTATAGTATTAATTGAAATTAGTCAAAATATAAATTTTACAGATATTATTAATTATAAGAATTATACAAGTTTTTTTTTTTTATTTAATTCCACTTTAATTGCTCTCTTTGTAAATATCTTTCAGTATTTTAATAACTTTAAAATATTTTATGATAATATTTTATAAGTATCTTTTAATGATCTTTTTTTATAAATTAGTAATAAATGATAAAAATATTTATTTTTTAAATATATTTTTATAAAAATATTAATTTAAAATTTTTTATTTAGTTCTTTCATGAATTTTTTATTTTTATTAATTTTTTAAGGTGTTTAAATTAAATAAAATTTTTTTTAAACCTAAATTATCGAACTTAAATTAATTATAAAATATATTATATATTGTATTATATAATATTATATTTACCTTAATAAATATCTTATATAATAAAATATTAAAAAAAAAAATGGAATATTTAATAAAATCAGTTCCGTATCCTATATTTTGAAATTAATATAAAATAAATTGAAAGAAAAATTATAGTCTTCTTAAACAGATTTTAAATTCTAATATTAAATTTTAAATTTAATTTAAAAAAAAAAAGAATCTGGAAGTTTTAAAAATAAAATAATAATTTTTTCAAAGATTTTTAAAGTAATTGAATTACTATTTAAAAAACTAGTAAAAAAATTTAAATAAAAATTAATATTTCAAATTAATATTATTATTAACTTGAATTTAGAATCTTTTAAATATGTTGGTATTAAAACACGTAAATATAATATTATGGTATATTATTTATTAAATTTGTTTAAATATTTTTTTTAAAAAGAATATTAAAAATTATAAACTATATTGATAATAATTTAGTATAGTTTATACAACAAACTTATTAATACTTTACATATAATAAATTTAATTGAAAATTATACGAACTTCCAGTTAAAATCATCTCAAGAACATTAAAGAAACAGCGTAGATCTACCTTGTACCAAATTTTAATTTTCAAACTGTAACAAATTTAAAAAAAATTCTTTTGGCTCAAAAGTGGCGTATGGCAACTACCCATTACTTATTCCTTTTAAGTTTTAGAAACATAAATAAAACAAGACAGAATACTGTTGTAGCAAATTTTAAGTTTTTAGATTTATCTATTTTGAAGATATACTTTGAAGCTCTTGACAGGCGTGCAAGAGATCCCCAACCCTCACTCGAAATTATCCCAAATGTAGAGAATGTAATGAAAACGAGGTAAAACAATTTTGTGCCTAATTTTAAGTTGTTATCTTTATTACTTTCGAAGATATGCGTGTTAAATCTTGGGAGGTGCGTGGGAAATTCCGAAACCATCATTCGAATACATCACAAATTTCGAGAATATAATGAAAACATGGCAGAACAGGTTTGTGCCAAATTTTAAGTTTCTGCCTTTATTAATTTAGAAAATATGTTTATTAGATCTTGGGAGGTACGCGTGAGGTTCTCAAGCCATCACTCCAATTCATCAAAAATTTCGAAAAGATAATGAAAACATTTTAAAACACGTTTGTTCAAAATTTTAAGTTTCGTATTTTATAAATTTCGAATATATGGTTATTAAATCTTGGGAGGTGCGTGAAGGTGCATGAACCAACATTTAAATTCGTATCAAATTGAAAACATAGTTCAGGAAGTACCGAAATCCCATGTCATGAATATAAATTTGATATGTTTATTAATTTCGAAGATATGCTTTTAAGTGCTGGAAGGTATGTGGAAAGTACTCCAACCATCACACAAATTCACTCCAAACTTAAAGGACACAAGGAATAGCAGAAAGGAAACATTTTTACCTAATTTTAAGGTTCAATCTTATTTACTGTCGAAGATATGATCATTTGCCCTTAAACTGATCAGAAGCTTGCAGAATTCAAACCGCCAGTCCAATCTCAAACCATAGTATGTTCTATCCATCCAACATCTGTTGGGAGGTGCGTAGAGGTGCATGAACCAACATTTAAATTCATATCAAATTGAAGATATGAATAATTCAAGTACCACAGAACACCCATGTCATGAATATAAATTTGATATCTTTATTAATTTCTAAGATATGCTTTTAAGGACACAAAAGGCAACAGGAAGAAACAGCCTTTTACCTAATTTAAGGTACCATCTTATTTACTCTCGGAGATATGCTAATTTGCCCTGAAATTGATCAGATGCTTTCAGAACCCAAACCCCTAGTCTAAATTCAAACCATGGTCTGCACCATCTAACCAAACTTCTGTTTTTCTTTATAGTTTCCAATATTTTAAATTTCTTCAGTACTTTTAAAGTACTTATCTTTTATACAAAATGTATACTCTGGTTACTATATTATAGTGATAACTAATAACGGTACAAAATGTAATTTTTTTTTCGTTTTTCCCACATGCATATTGTGTAAATTTATGAAAATACCAACCACATTACAAGTTTCTTAACCAATTTTTTGTCTCTTTTTCTCTTTTAAAATTTTTATAATGTTGCTAATAATTTCTGTATATATGTATGTTTACATATGTATATACACTATTATATTATTATCTAGACGCCCTCTGCTAAGTTCAAATTAAGATATCTAATAATATTTACATATAGATTAAAAAATTTTAAAGTTCTTAAATTCATGAAAACCCAAAAGACAACAAAAAAAAAAGGACAAAAAAAAATCCCATTAAGAAAAGGAAACAAAAGAATTATCACAACTATTAGATACTATTTTTTAATATTTTTAAAAGCTTTAAGCTTGAAAAAAACTAATAAAATGAGAAAAAAATGTAAAATATTAAACTGAGAATTTGAATTAAAATGTTATTCCGATTTCTATATAAATATATATATATACTTAGATACATATACTAACAATATTATTTTCATAACTATTTATAACTGTAAATAAAACAAATATATACAAACAAAATTGTATGTAGTTAAAAATATATCTTTCTCTTTTTTAATATATCTTTCTTTTAAGAAATTCTTGGACTTTTTCTTTTTTTTGTATCTTAAGATTTATTTTGTACGGTTGACAGAATTATTATCTTTCATGTAAGTATGTATATAATATGCATGTTTATTTTAATATAAATGTGTTTTTATAAAAAACAGGAAAAAAATAAAATAAAACAATTTTTTAATATTATTAAATTACCTCGAGGACATTACACATGTTTTTGTACATAATATACATATAGGTACCAATATTCATACATTGTAATATAAGTGTATAAAATATGAATGTTTAACATTATCCCTTTTAAAATTACTAAAAATGTTGTATATACCCAGAACATTATTTAAATACATGGTGTTCCAAAAGCGGTGGAATATAATAAACATGTTATAAGAAATAATATAAACAATGTAGAAGCTTTAAAATATGAATGTTTAACATTTATACCTTTTAAAATTACTAAAAATTTTGTATATACTCTGGGGTTATTTGAATACATGGTGTTCCAAAAACCTTGGAATATAATAAGAAAGTTATGAGAGTTTATATAAGTATACCAAAAGCTTTTTAGTGCAAAGCTCTTTAAAATAATTTTAACTCAAAAATATTAAAGTGAGTTTTAAAAGAAAATGATATCGGATTTATTTGATCATTGTTAGTGATACTTGAACTAATTTTTAGGATAAACCCTGTATATTAATATTTATTGTTATAACAGTATATTAATATAACAGTAAACAAATATTTCACTAAATTATAATTTTCTTTTCGTTTAAGTTTCTGTATAGTTCTTTTATATTTGTACAAGTTTACATGAAACTATTTAAGATTTTATTCTTAAATTAAATTTTTTTTTACTACAGTTGAGGACAAAAATGAATAATGTAAAAATAAATTATGTAGTTTTAATTGAATATTCTGTTCTGGAAATACTAGAAAACTATTTTGGAGCCATGAAATAAGGTCCTGCGAAATACAGCCCTTGTGGTCATTCAATGAAAAATTACACCAAGAGGCTTTAATTCTCTTCTAATTTAAATTTCGACTTTTTGAGAAATAAAGTCTCGCGGTTTTGTTACTCAAGAGCTCGAAGATTGAAATGAAAGAGAAATAACAACATTGAGTCCTACAAAAGGTAAATGTCTAATCTAGTTTTCAATCTTTATCTATCTTGTGAATATCTATTTTTTGAATCTAGCTCTAAGATTCCTCAAGAATTACATCTATGCATGATAATTAAAATTACGGGGCCTTATTTCTAAAGAGATTGGTAATTAGATTGAAAGAGAAATAACAAACCGGAGTTTTGAATGAGAAATAACACCCAAGGGCTTTTTTTTAAAATAATACAAGAATTTTTAATTGCATAAACTTAAATAAGGATTCCCAGTTTTGTGTTCTCTTTTCAAATATCTCCTTAATGGAGATGTTCAAAAAGATGCAGCGTAGCTTTGAAGACAAGTGAAATGGTGAACAATAAGGACCCAAATAATTCTTGTATTTTTTTTTTATATTGAAAAGAGCTTCCAAAATTTTGAGGAATTAAGACCCTATTTGGATCGTATTTACAGAATTGACTCTCTTGATAAAGCTGCAAAACTATTAAGTTCTAAGTATCTAAGTTCTCATCTCATTTTTTCACTAGTCCATTTAGCCTCAAAGGTCTTGGTGATCTATGACTCTATATAGAAACATTCAATTTAATGCAGTTTTTGGACTATTTAATAGCTGGAATTAATAACGTTTAATTTTAAAGAATAGTTTTAATTTCCAATTTCTACTCAATCCCAGAATAGAATCTAATAGTTTGAATGAATTTTGTTCATTATTGTACAAAATATTTTTATTAGTGTGTATTAGTGGATATTTTAAATGTGTGTGTAAAATTGTTTTAGGAGACAAAATGTAGGGACTGAAGAATGTTTAGGAGTATACGGATTTATTGCATTAAAATGTAAAAATTTTTAACTTAATTTTGAAAAAATTCCTTTTACATGGAAGGATAAATAATTATATCTAAAAGATATTTTAAATTTGATGCCCCTTTTTTGTTTTTGTTTTTTTTAATGTCCTGGATAATTTAACACAAAACGAAAAGTTAGAAAAAGAAGATAGAAAATATAAAAAATTTAAATTATTGGAAAGAACACCAAGGAAGCTATTTTATTTTTGCTTCTTGATAGATTTGGAGAAACTTAATTTTATAAACTTAAATATAAATTAATTTAATAATAAATTATTTTATTAGATATTTTTGTTTAAGAAAATTTACTAAATATAAAAACTTTTACATGATAAGTTTTAATAGTTGAATAAATTGTATATTGATGCCTTAACTTCAACAACTTGCACAGCTTATGGGAAATCGTTTTTTATTTCCGAACTCCGATTATGTAACCATATCCTATCTATGATACTTAAAGTTGTTGATTTATACTTGTACTATATACATATTACAAAAATTTAAAAATAACAGTAATTATATCTTTCTTAAATCTTTCCTTACATTTCTTTATTTAATACCAGTCCTCTTTGTATAACTTTTCTTTTCCAAACCCCGTTTTTAAAACGAAACTGTACGTTTGTACTACAACTCTGATCCTAAATTTGCACAGTTAAAGAAGGACAATTTTTATTACTTTAAACCAAATAAGCCTCTGGGTTTAAGTGGCTTGAGGATAACTGATGGTTTGATGAATCATTATAAAACAAGATAGATTGAAGACATTCCATTGTCAGTTTCTTTAATTTTCAATGAAAATTAAAAGAGCCCATTCAAATAATAAATTTTTTTATTCGATATTTATCTAACCTCTTTACACATAAAATTGGTCCTTTTTTAAATTAAATCTGCCTATTTTTAAGTGAATTTGGAATTCAATTAGTCCTAATTTTTAAATTTTGAATGGGTTCTTGTTTTAATCGTCCTCGTTTCTTGGAATTCCTTAATCGGATAATCATATTTGGTAAAAGTTACTTACCAATTTTTACAGAAACCCCAAAATATTAGAGAAAAAAATTAAAAAAATTAATTTAAAATACATGCGTTCGAATCCCAATGAAAGTGAAAGAACATTTATCTGATTTTTGACTCGACTTAGCTACCATTCACCGTTGGGTACCAATTAATGGCTTAATCAATAACTAATAATTGTCTATCTTTAGTAAAAAATAAATTAATATGGCAATATAGATAAACACAAAATGTAAACAAATAATTTAATTGAATAATATAACTCACAGATAGAATTGCATCTATTGAAAATCTTATTTATTAAGAATTTATTAAGATCCATAATAATAATACGAATATAATATAACCACCTGTTCCAACATTCACCCCTATTGGTGATGTTAAAATTAATCTAGAATTGTAAAAAAGTAATGTTGATTTAAAAATATATTTAAAATTTCAATTCATACTTATAACTCACAATACAAAATTAGTAAATCAGAATTAATTATCTATCATTTTAAAATTAACACAATGCAAATTAATAAATCAATGTAATAATGACAATTCACGGTATTTCCAGAACTGGTATTATATTATTATTAAATCAATATAATTAACTAACACATTTAAAGTGTAATCAGCATATAAAATAATACTAGGTGTACTATTTATAGATTAATATTCGCTTTAATTATAATTTATTTTCATCTGTCAGTTATTAAAATACTATTAAAAAATTTCAGATTTTTCTAATTACTTATCTTGCATTCATCATGCACTGAATAATCTACTCATTGCTCATTCCTCTAGAAGATAATTTATACGTAATATAGTTATATTATGTACATAACATTATAATATTAAAAATATATATAATACACTTCTGCAGTAATTTCTTTATTTCCCTAAAGAAATGAGTTTTTCTTTTTTTTTTTAATGTTGAAACAAAATTGATTGAATCTGACGTAAAAAACTTAATTTACCTGACTACTACAACGGTTTTTTTTTTTTTTTTTAATATAAAATACCTGAGAACAATAAAAAAAAATATACTTCTTATATTAACTAATACATAGATACAAAAAAAAATCAAAATAAAGATAATAAAAATCAAGTTAAGAAAAAAAAAAAAAAACTAGTAGTAAAAATAAAAAATTTAATTTGCTGACATCATCAGGATTTTTTTTGTTGTTTTTTTTTTTTCTAAAAACTCGAAGGACCTAAAAATTCTCGTTTATTTCATCGTTTTTTTTATCCTCCATTTTTCCTATTTTTTTTTTTTTTGATTTTTTTTTTCATCAGGATAGTCAGAGTTTTGTTAATTCATTTTAAACTGTGCAAATATAGTGAGTAAGGAAAAGGCAAAATGAGAAAAAAAGATACACGTCAAAAAATTTGTATTTTTATAGCTTCTATGAAATAAAAAAGCAAGCTACAAAACTAACATGTATATTATATAAAAAAAAATATAAAAAATATACACAATTACAGTGTGGGACAAAATATTTTTAGCTTCAGTGTTTGTATTGATAATTTTTTTAAGGCAAGGAGTATATGATTCATGTTAATTTAAACTTTAGATACTGTCAATAGTCAATTTTGGGTACAACTTTATTTAAATTAAACTGTCAACGTATGTTTCAAACTAAAATTGTCAAAAGTCAATTCTGGGTATCACTATATTATAAACTTAACTGCCAACGTATGTTTTACACTAAACTGTCAAAAGTCAAATATGGGTACCACTTTATTTAAATCAAACTATCAACCTAAGTTTCAAATTAATATTTTCAAAAGTCAATTGTGATTATCACCAAACTACCAATATTATTTTTTAAACTTATCTTTCAATAATCGATTAGTGGTAACACGTGATATTAGCGTGTAACAGATCAACTAAACTGTCAATGTCAATTTTAATCTAAACTGTCAATAGTCAATTATGGGTACAACTGTATTTCATCTAAACTGTTAAAAAATGTTTCACATTAAACTATCAAAAGTCAGTTATTGGTATCACTATTATATATAAACTAAACTGTCAACGTATGTTTCAAACTGAAATTGTCAAAAATCAATTGTGAGTATCACCAAACTGTCAATATTATTTTTAGCACATTTTCAAAAAATTTTGTAAAAATGTGCCTATATAGTTTCACTCTGTCCGTCCGTCCGTCTGTCGTTTTGTCTGTCTGTCTGTCTGTCCGTATGTTTACAAAAACTTTTACATCGTTTGAAATAGAGAAAAGAAATTTTAACCACGAGTAGGTATTACAAAAAAAATAATTTCGTGGAAGAATTTTTTTCCGTAGCCCCACCTGTTACGGAACTGCAGCCCCTTAAAGTTGGAAAAAGCCCTATATTCAAATTGTTATAACAAGAGTTCTGCTGAATGTATTTTCAATTTGAAAACGGCAAACGATAGGTGGTTTTATAAACTTTATAAGTTTTTAAAAGGCAAATGTTTAGGGTTGCCATACGGTACAAAAATTTAACATTACGCAAAGCTCAATTTTTACCAAATTTTTGGCCAAACATATCTTCTGAACGGTTCAAGCTAGGGTCTTGAAATTTTGGGAGGAGTTAGATCCTTAGAAATTAGTAGGAGTCGGTGAACAAAGTTTTTTTGTCACGTCCCCTGTTTTGCAGCTATAAGGTCCCGAAAATTGAAATTTTGCTTTTTTTAAACACCTGTAACTTGAATGCCTGTCTAAATTTTTTTTTAGTGATATACAAAATTCAAAGCTCTATAATTATGTTTCAACATGTGTCATAGGTTTTTCTTAATTTTGAAGGGTGACGGAGCTACAGCCCCTGCAAATTCCAAAAAAGCCCTATATTTAAATTGATATAACAAGAGTTCTTTTAGGTTTATTTTCAATCGAAAAACGGTAGAAGAGAGCTGCTTTTATAAACTTTACAGAAATATATCGCTAAGTAGTATAAGGTTGCCATACGGTACCAAAATTTACCATTATGCAAAACTCAATTTTTGCAAAATTTTTGGCCCTGCATATCTTCTGAACGGTACCAGCTAGGGTTCTGAAATTTTGGGAGGAGTTAGATCCTTAGAAACTAGTAGGAGTCGGTTAACAAAATTTTTTTGTCAAGCCCCATGTTCAGGAGCTATAAGGGCTCGAAAAATGAAATTTTGCTATTTTTAAACACCTGTAACTTAAATACCTGTTTAAATATTTTTTCCTTAATATACAAAATTTAAAGTTCCAACATTATATTTTAACATATGTTAAAAGATTTTTTTAAATTTAAAAGGGGTTCTTTAAATTGAAGAAAGTGTCTCTCAGTTTTTACCATTTTTGCTTATAGTAAAATTCTAAGTAATATTTCAAATTTTGGTGGAATTCACAATTTAATTCCTAGAACCTAAAAAAGTTTGTGAGATGGGGAGTAGTGAGGATTATATCCTTGAGAAATTTAGCAACATTCCATGTAGAGGGGCTAATATGGCTTAAAAATTAAAAACTTACTGTTTTTGTAAGTAAGCAGTAACTTACTCACTGACTTATATATTTCCTAAATTAAACATTAATATTGAAGCTTCAACATTATATTCCGATAAAATACTTAGTATGAAACACTATATTATTTTGAAAATGTGCTTTTTTAAAAACCCTTGGTTTTTTTCATCACTTGTTTTAAACTTAACTTTCAATAATCGACTACTGGTACAACTGCATATATCAACTAAATTGTCAATGTAAATTTCAATCTTAACTGTCAATGGTCAATTATTGGTACCACTTTATTTAAATCAAACGTATAATTAAAACTAAATTATAGAAGGTTACGTCAGATATTATCAAACTGTTTCTATATTTTTCAAAGCTTAACTGTCAAAACTGGACTACTAATATCACGTGATATTTCATCTAAATTGTATAGTTTTTTATAAACTTTTATTAGTCAGTTAATCGTACACCGTATAATTTTATTTAAAATATGTCAGAAGTATTTTTGTTTAAAAGTATACCTACTTTATTTGGAATATGTTATAAGAGTCTCATCTGTGAAGACATTTATAATATTTTAGAATTGTGGACATTAAAGTTCAATTTCATTTTCACTCACCCATTTCTAAGCCCTTAATCCTGTTTATTGTTTTAGTGTAGTAAAGTAAGCCAAGTTTTAGTGTTCTCTTTCTTAACTTATCTAATATAGGTGGATTTTTAAAAAGTTATGAGTCTACGTCATTCAGTTAAAACTGTCAAATTTTAAAAAATTATAAACGTATATTAACTGCATAAAAATTTTTGTTGAATAAAAGGAAAATAATTAAAATAATCGAATATTATTGCGTATTTCGTATATTTGTATTCTTTTTACCAACAATAAGATACTCTTTCAACATATCATACAAATAGATTTTTTTATAATCAAAATTTTGGCTCACACTGTAAAATTTTTAATCACAGATTCTTGAATAAAAACAAAAAAAAAATTAAAGGATAAAAACTATGTATAATAAGTTGAACTGACAAATTGAATAGCTAGATGATTAAAAACTACCTTTACTTTTACCTATCTGCCATAAAGATCTCTATATACCTGTCTAACTAACTATACCTGTATATAATAAAAACTTGTTAACTTTTAACAGGAGAAAAATTAGATGAAATGAAAATTGGTTTTTCTCTTGGTATCACAGTTATAAAAAGTAAAACAGAAAAAAAAACTAAATTTTTTTTTTTTTTTCTAAATAGCTGAAATCTAAAATTAAACTAAACAAGCCAGATAGTTAGATATAGTTGGAATGGGAGTGAAAGGATTAATGAAATGAAAGCAAAAAAAAATAAGCCAACAATCTATATATAGGTAGATTATATAAATAGTATTATATAAATAGTAGATATAAAAATAAATGTAAAGATAACTTTGAGTAATTGTAACAAACCAAGAAATAGAAAGATTTTAAATGTATTTGTCTGAGGTAAATCTCAACATTTTATACAATTACTTACAATAAATTATATTAATAGATACCTGGTATAATACAGTAGCTTACAAAATTTATTTGATATGATTAAAATAATACAGAACATAGTAAAATTTTTGTTATCAATTCGGTAAATAATATAAAATTTTCAGTATATTGTCTTGATGTGATCTATAATGAAAAGTTTGTACCACATTATTCCAAATCTACGTTTCACCATCTCGTAGCTACTCCAAACAAAGTTATTGATCTTTAATACAGGTTCAAAATAGTTTATTTTATACAACAGTATTGTTAGACCGAACTTTTTTATTCAAAATACGATCACATCCCTTTAAGCGTACTCGAACTATTGACAAAATACAATAGGCTTTGTACAACAGTCTTAGTGGTAAACAACGTTTACAATTGGAGTTCTAACTGTGAATTAGAAACATGAGTACAATCATATTTTAATTTTTAAAAATAAAACTATAAAAACTTCCAAACAAATTTTAAAAAATCATGATTAAAACCATGAATTTAAAAGATTTTTAATCAAGGTTAAGTCAAGGTTAAGCTTTAGATTTTTGATAAAAGATCAATTTATTTTTAAATGTTATTAATTTACCTAGTCTTATATTGATCTGGGATGGTAGATACCTATATTGCACGTGTAACCTGATTCCGTTACACGTGTATAAGTAACGGTAAATGCTTTTTAATACTAATAAGAGTACGTTGATCTGTCACAGATGATTTAAAATTTTGTGACCCACTGTAAACATAGTATATTTCTTATGTAATATATTGAATATTTAATTTTATTTTAACTAAAAGTTAAATAATAATTTTAGAGTTTATTTAAAATAGTTCTAGTAGAGTTGAAACAGTTCTTAACAGTTCTACTAATAGAATTGTAACATGTTATGTAACTTCAAGTATAAAATATATTCAGATACTTTAACATAAAACATACCATTTACATAAAATTCTATATCTATTTAGTTATAGATCTGAGCGATATATTTTGATTTTAAAAACTACATTTACATTTTATTTCAATTTATATTTTACTTGGAGGTAAATACAAAATTGTAACCAGAAAGCCAAATAATAAAAAAGAAAAATTAAAAACAGAAATAGAATTTTGTTAGAAAATTATTTTTGAATTCTTATAGAAAATTTATTAATTATTCAAATTTGTACTTGACTTTAGTTCAGACCGCAATAATAATTTTCTGGAAATAAAATTATTTTAAAATTAATATTTTTCTTCGTATTGAGAAAATTTTCCATAACAGGTGCAAATTAAATCATTTTCATTGGTCAGAATTTAAAATGAAATATTTTTGAAAATATTTTAAATTGTAAAATATTTAACTATAACAATTTGTTAAAATAATAGTTATATTTTATATAAAATTATTTGAAAATTTAAAATTAAGTAGATTTTTTTATATAATAATAATATATGCATTAAATAAATCACAGACTGCGTAAGACGCAAGTACGTGATATTGGAAATTAAATAATGACACAGTATTTTGTAAATTGGATAATATATGAAATTTTTAATTAATTTGGTCGGTATTTTAAAGTATGAATTTGGAAAAGGTTGGATTTTAACAATAATTTATTATAAATTTAAATAAATATTAATAAAATTATTTTTATTATATATTACTAAATCGGAAAGGTAATTAAAATATACAATATATTTTATTAATAGTCTCATTGTATTCTCTAGAATATTAAAATGTTGTATGTAAATCAACTTGATCCCAATCTTAATAAACGTGAATATTGATAAGTTTTATTTTAATCAACACAATCCCTGCATCTATCACTGGCCTTGTTTTTGGAAAATCAATCAGTGAACTCATGGCAGCTTTTATTAACTAGAAACCAAATAATTTACCTTTTTATTTATTTTGTCTCCAATGTTTTAATGTACTCCTTAGATATCAGTCTAGTACCAATCACTTAGAATGTACCCATGAATCGAAAAAATATATTTTGGTTTAACGATTTAAAAAGGAAAACCCATTAATTTGTGAGACTATAAAATAAAGCCCTGCGAAATAAAGCTCGAAGATGTTATTTCATATTGAATAAGAATTACCATTCCAGAGTCTTATTTCTTATACTTTTTTAAATTATTAAATTCGGTGGGATTTTATAACTGTATTCGAAATTATTGTATTTTCAATTCTAGAATATTCATATATGCGTAAGTGGGATGCTGAATTACGAAGCAATTTAGAGTAGACTTCAAAAGTCTGTAAAAGGAGCGAGTAGAGAGACCTCCAGAATATTCTGGGAAAAAATGAAATATCATCTGACTTGAAAGGCAATTCTAAAACTCTCCTAAGCTAAAAAGTTTCATGGTATAACAAGGTATAAAAAGAAGTCTCTAGGCGACATATGTCATTAAATGTGATATAGCTCTACGTGTTCTTATTTCTTATTTGTGATTGAGGAGCAAGGCATCAAATATCAGAACTAACATCTCGGAGCCATCCCGGAGCCTTCTAAAAAAAATAGAAAATTAATTTATTACAATTACAAAGCCGGAGTTTTATTTCTTATATTTTGCGGTTTTATATTTCAATCTATTTTTTTTCACAGGGCTTTATTTCAATGCTCCTTAATTAGCTGTATTAATTTTGGGTTCTTATTATTTATTTAAAAGCAATGCTCGTGCAGTTCTTATAAAAAATAAAATAATATGCGATTGTATATACGTCATAGAAGCTGAAGTGCATAATGTTTAACAAATAGGAGAATAAGAATTTAACCAAAGGGTTAGTTATTATTTATTTTATACATATTATATACATATTACGCTAAAAATCATTGACATTTAATATACCTTATCGAATACCATACGTAAGAGCTTCGAAATGAAAGCGCGAAAACCTACCTATGTACAACGTCAATTTCACGTCATTAACCAAACGAATTGTTATTGCAAAAATTATTACACCATAAAAAATATTTTATTAAATTAAATTTTATTGTATTTTGTTTTCCATTACATAACAAGAGATTCTAATTTTAACATTCGTTACTGCAAAAAAAAAAACACTTAATTTTTTTATTTTAATTAATAATACCAAACAAGAATAGGTGGGTACTGCACTAGAAGACGTCACAAGAATATTAATTGAAACTTACATTATAAATTCAAAAATAAACAATAAAATAATTAAAACCCTTATGTAATAAACAGAACATGGAATATTTCAAAAACATATTCCTAAAATTTTCATATTTAAATTGTTTACCCACCCACAGAAACAGAAATACAACTACGTGAAACAGGACATTATAACTATTTAATAAAACTTGGTTTCAAAATAAAAAAAAAAACTATATAAAAACTAAAAATAAACACTTATCAAGTTCATAAAACAAAATAGAAATGGGCGATGACAAAATATGGGGATATACCGTTATAAAATATTTTTGTCTCGACAATTTATCACCACATTTTTTTTGTTTGTTTGAATTTTATTTCACATCTGAAGATTCTTTATTTACTTTTTGTTTTTTTTTTATTAGATAGAATCCTTGTCCCTTGACTGTTTAATTTTTCTTTTTATTGGTGCATTTTTAAAAAAAATTTGGAAAAAATGTGTCTATATAGTTTCACTTTGTCCGTTCATCGCTACTTTTACAACCCTTTTACACCGCTTAAATTAGAAAAAAAAAATTTTAACTGCGAATGGATATCACAAAAAAAAATGAATTTCATGGAACAACTTTTTCTGTAGCCTCACCGGTTTTTTTTTTTTTTTTTTTTTTTAAGCGCTAACTGTTTAACTGTTAGGCTAATAAGCCTGTCTATACCATAGGTACATGTTGGAACAGAGGGTCGTATTATATTCGTGTTATTAGAATTGGTCTTATTGAATTCCACATACAATTTAAACATGAGATAGTACTAGGCCTTATAACATGTAGAAATGTCTTAGATTTTCAATATTTACAATTCTATTTTTTGTTTATATTGTAATATTTTATATTTTACTTATATGGTATTCTATATCTGCGACTTATATTATTTAATTAAATTATTTGTTTATATTTTGGAGCAGGTTACGGAGCAATAGTCTCCAGAGGTCTGGAAAAGCCCTATATTTAAATATATTTCTATATCGTATATTTTTAATCTGAAAACTGTAAAAGACAGCTGTTTTATAATATTTATATTTAAAATAAATATAAATATATATATAGGGTTGCTCTAAGGTTCTTTAATATTTATCGTTACCGAAAACTTGATTTAGGCATAATTTTCAAACCCTCATTTCTTCTAAACGGATTAAGCTTAAATTTTAAATTTAAGTTTAGAAAGAAGAAGTTAGATCCTTAGAAACTAGTATAAGTCATGAGTCATTTAGGAAAATTTTTTTGTGGCGCTCACTGTTTAGGGGAAGTAGGGGATCAAAAATTAAAATTTTGCTATTCTTAAACATAACGTAACTTGAATACATATTAAATTTTTTTTTTACAAATATAAAAAATTTAAATCTACTGCATTATCTTTCAACATATGTTGAAAGTTTTTCTTAAATTTGAATGGTGTTCTTTAAATTGAAGAAATTGTCTCTTAGTTTTAACCATTTTTGCTTAAATAATAAAATTCCAAATTTTGGTGGATTTCACAATTGATTTCCTAGAGTCTATAAAAATGGAAGGGTGAAACAGAAGAGGGTGGGCAAATCCTCGAGAATCATCATAAGTGTGCAAAAATTCGGGAACCTTCCCCATTGAAGGGCTATTAGGACTTAAAACTTTCCTTTTTTTCTAAATCAGTAACTTATTCACCAGTGTATATTTTTGCAAAATTAAACGTTAATATTAAATCTCCAACATTATAATATATCGCACTTGTTAACCGGTTTTCTTGAGTGCATTAGGATTATATTCTAAGTATTGAATTCACTATTGTTGTTGTTGTTTTTTAGACGGGGGGGAAAGCAAGTCTCCCTTACACCTAGGCCTTGCGGCCCGTTGTGCACCCCTCATTAAATACTTTCTATTTATTTATAACTACTATATTATTTCTGTGGCCAAATGATATAATAGCTTAAGTTGAATAATTCAATTTCGAGATATGACAAGTTGAAACTTTAATTTGATGCCTGAAAAAATCTAATCAGTATTTCGTCCCGATATTCAAGTCGAAAACAACAACAATGTTTTCCAACATTTTTTTTTAATTTTAATTAAAAAAATTTTAATAACAATAGAGAAAATAACTATTTTTTAACATAAGCTTTTATTAAAATTTTGTTTTACTGTGATTAAAGAATCTTATGTCACATAAGCTAATTTATTAAAATAAGTTTACCTAAAAGTTGACCTTAAGTTGACATAAGATATTTTATCGTATTGCAAAGACTCTCCTCTCCTTATTCTAAGCTATCAGCATTATGAATTTAAAATGAAATTAAGCAAGCTTTCCCAATAGTTTTTATAACATTTTTATTCAATTCAAATTCATAATATATTGTAATTTTTTTTAAGATAATAAATTTCATAAAAAAATTAAATCTTTCTTTGAGAAACAAGAATTTATTAATATTATATTGTAACTATGTAAGAATGTATTTATAACTAATATAGAAAAAATAGAAAAATAATATTTTTAAATAATTAAAGAAAAAAATGTATTTGTAGCACATTATGTATAAGGAAAAATTAAATTATTCATCGTTTTCCTCTGTCAAATCTGGATGAAAATCTAAAATATCTTCTGTTTTGAGATTTTCGTAAAAGCTATGGTAGCATTGATCAATTAGTGGTATCATGTCTAATAAATCCTTTTTCTTTTTTATACTTATTGGTACATCACAATTATAAGATTTTTGTAAATCTGTTTCTGAAATTGAATTAATGCCACGACGATGCAAATTTAATACTTGAAATGCCTCATTTTCGTTGAAAGAAGTTTTGAATAATATTGTACCAAACTGTTTTGTGTACCGCAGCCATTTAATATCTTTCCAATAAAATGCTTTTCCATTATTATCGACTTTACGCCACATAAATTTTTGCTTCAAAAGCAAAGAAAAATTCATAAAATGGTTTTGTGTCATTTCAAATACTATGAATTTGTTTTTCACTCCTGCAGATCGCACAAATTGGTACCAATCCCGGGGATGGTGAATTTTCATAGAAGTCTTCTTTTTCTTCCTTTCAATTATAGAATGGTCCACATCACATTCCATATGCGTGTGGCCTGGCACCAAAAATTTGTGATCTATTGTATCAACAGAATGTTCTTCCTGCATAAATAGTTGAAACATTGTTGCCACAAAAGCATTTTTGTTTTGCCCTGCACAGCAATCACTATAAAAAATAATGTGATTTGTCACTGAGGACAAAGTTTTCAAATGTTGATAAAGGCATGACGCTATTTCATTACCACCGCGACGTGCAATAGCTTCATGCCACATGTAACAAATAGGCTGCCCAGTGCTGAAATTATGTACAGTCAAATTAAATGTCCATAGTGGTCTTTTATAAAAAGATACTGATGACTGTAAGAAAGGTGTTGGTAGGCATTGTTCAAGATCGAAAGCAAAAGTTTTTATTGTGGGATCTTGGATGGATTTTTCTTTATCTTTCGATTTACTCAAATATGCTGCATCAGCAGCTTTTAAATGCTCCTCGTGTTGAGTTTTGAGATCTTCTTTTTCCTGTTCTGTTGCAATATCAATTTTCATTTTCAAAACATCACATTTATGGCAGGTGTCAGCTTTTGGCTTTTTAAATGATAAATTTAATGAATGAAATATTTCAGCAAATTTAGTTATGGAAACATGTGTTGAATATAACTTATCGCAGTGCAATTTATGCATTTCCGATATGGACAAATCACTGACTAAATACCTTTTTGACGTATCACGCCGTGTGTAATGTGATTCGTACGCCGGGAATGATTTAATAAAATCAATTATTTCACTTTGTACATCTGGGGAAACTTTTTTGTGGTTAGTATGGCGACCACGTCCGTCTGCAGAAGTTGTGGGTCCTGAAGACTCCAATTTTTTCTTAACAGTAGTTTTAATGAATTGCTCTGTTTCACAAAACGTGTACCTAAAACATTTTTGGCAAACTGATATTTTTTCGCCTCTGATATCTAAATAATAGTAATTAGTTTTATCTCGATTTCGTGGTTTTGACGTACTTTTTTCTTGTCTTGCAAATTTCTTATCCTGTACATCAATCAATCCAGACACATAACTCTGTCTTAATTGCTGGGAACCCAATGCCCAATAGTTTTGGAAAATTTCACTTTGAGCTTCAAACGAAATTTTTAAATTACATTTTTTCCGACAATCTTCTAGTTTTTTGACCTTTCTATGTCCCACTAATTTACCAGATTTTGTTACATATTGTTTTCCAGCATTTCGTTTGATTTTTCGACCTTTCTGATTCTCTTTAATACGACTGATGTCACTATTTTCATCAAATTCCAGCTGTTGATTTTCTCGAATACTATCATCAATTTCCATTAAAAATTGACTTTCCAAAAATTTTCCCGCCGATTTAGTTTCTTGACTCAGAAGACTAGATGATATTGATTCATTATCGCTTGGAACGTAATTTGGGTCTTTTAACTCTTCGTCAGCGTTTTCAATTAAGTCTAATAAAGTTTGCTGTTCTTCAATTGGAGGATTTTCTTTGAAAAAATATAATTATCCAATTAGTGAAACTAGTAGGAATAAATTTCCAAAATTCATTTTGCAACTTACCAGTATTTTCGCGAATTTGGTAATTTTCTTTATTATTTCCAGAATTTCTTTTGGCATTTAATTCAATTGCCATCGACAATATTTTATTAGCCCTATTCATTTTCAGTTAGTAATTTTGAACAAATTTAAGCAGGCAATATTATAAATTCTGTTTCTATTCGAAATATTACAGTAACGCCAAATAAAATAATGAAAAATAAAATTATAAAAGCAAGAATTAATAAATAAAAATTATAGAATTTTAGTTGATTTCTTTCTGATTAGTATTTAGGTACTTACTCTTTTAATTAAAACTTTAATTAATTTATTGTTATGTTTTTTGCCACAACTTTAATATTTCAAATCTAAATCACTTTTAATTTAAATAAATCGTTTTTACTTTTTAAAAGGAAACGTTAAATATGTTTTAAGATGTTTGCAAAACTATTTTATACAATTTTTTATCTTAAGTACTTAAACGTGACTTCATTTGTCTTCAATAAAATAACTAATGTTGACATAAGAATGCATTTTTGAAAAAAATTAAACGATATAATATCTTAAATAACATAAGCCTACTTGATGAAGAAATCGAACTTTCGTTATAATATCTTAAATAACATAAGTCTACTTGATTTAGAAATTAATAATTCTTTATAATAGCTTAAGTCAACATAATTTTAAACAATATATGATAAACACAACGATAAAAATATCTTATGTGAACTTAAGCTTTTTTAAAAAAACGATTAATTATTTTAAGAGTTTTATTTTAACCTAAATCATAAAACTTAAGCTATTTAATTTAAAATTAATATTTGTCATTGTATAACTTAAGAACAATTTCTAACATAAGCTATTATACAAAATGCAAATATCGATAATAACGACGTAAGCTATTAGATTTTTGTTTCAAAAAACCGTTAGTTTTTAACGTATTTTTACTGGAAAAATTTTAGAAGAAAGAAAAACAAATTGGGAATTCAGTTATGACATTATCTCATTTTACGCTTATGTTGACATAAGCTATTATATCATTTGGCCACAGATTTATTTTGTTTATATTATATATTTGTATATTTATATTATATTTGGTCACCATGGGGATTCGTAAAGAAAAATTATTTTTCAATAATTTTTTTTTTTTAATTAAATATTGTATGACCTGACCGGGAATCGAACCCGAACCCCCTCGGTTAATAAGCCAAATGCTTACCCACTGCACCACCGAGGCCCCATTGAATTCACTATTAGTCACAATTAATAAATTGATGAAATAACTAAATTATAATATTTTCATTTGTTTTTATATATATTTTTATAAAAATAAATGATAAAATACTCAGTAAAAAACCTTATATAATTTTGAAAATGTCCATTTTAAGAACCCTTTGGTTTTTTTATCACTTATATTTTTTTAAATTAGCACTATTCCTTTAATTTTTTTGTTTTAATTTTTTCATACTTTTTCAAATATCTTCCCCTCCTTTTTTTTGCAAATATCTCTTTCTCTTTTTTTTGTTTTATTTTGTTTTTTTTGTATATGTAAATAAATAGCACTTCTTAACTGGGTAAACTTCAAGTCATTTGCACAGCGTCAACAAAATACAATGGACTGTTATAAACATCTAAAACCATAATATAAGTGTATGTATATGCATAAATAATCCATACATAGGTATATATATAGGACACTTTTGCTCCTTTATCAAATACTTAAATAACCATTTTAGCATACTTAAGTTGAGTTGAGTGTATTTTGATGCTTTGAGATTTTTTATAAAAAAAAAAACCCTTCATATTTGTTTTATTGTGTGCATTTATTTTCTAATGTATTCGTTATTTAAAATTTTAAAATAATAACAAGTCATAAAATGTGGAATAGAAAATATTATATAGGGAGAAATAGTGAGAAAGAATGATCTGTCATTTTCAGAATTTGAATAAACAAAAAAAAAAAAAAATGAAACTCGAAAATATTTTCTATTCAATTCTTTCAACCAATTATTAGAAATATTGAAAATTGTTTTTGACTGATGATTATATTCAGTAGACAATATGATGTTTTGTATTATTGTATGTTAATGCTCCATTCAGCATAAATATCATCATTATCATCATAATCAATATTATGATTTTTTCATTATTATCTATATTAGTTGAAAAATAGTAATTTACAGCATACGTGTATATTATACATTGGACTGCTTTAGCTAAAATCAAAGGTACAGAGACAAATTAAAGGAAAAAAGAGTAAATTAAAATGAAAAAGTGAAATCCTTTTTTTTTACAGTCTGTCAGAATTTAAGTGGATCCGTATTTGTCATTTTACATTTCACTTTTATTAAACAAATGTACGAGAAGTGATGGTTTATATGAAATTATTAAATAAACTAGTGATAAAGTAAACCAAGTGATTTTAAAAAAGCATATTTTCAAAATTATACGGAGTTACTGATTTTTGAAAATCGGAAAGAACCCTTCAATGGGAAAAGTTCCCAAATTTCTATTTAACAAACTTATGGTGATTCTCGACAATCTAATCCCATATTTCCCTTTCCAAAATTTTATTATCCAAGCAAAAATAGTTAAAACTAAGAGATACTTCTTTAATTTTAAGGGCCCCTTTTAAATTTAAGAAAAATCTTTAACATATGTTATAGCAAGATATTGAAGCTTTAAAAATTAGTATATTACTAAATAAATGTTTGTAGCAATATTCAAACGACAAACCTCGCAATATTCAAACGACAAAACGACAACCGTAGTAAATATTCATTTTCTGATTAAACATCTGGTTAAATACCGAACTTTATTGTGGGGGTGTAAAAGTATATTTTGTTGACTTACTCATTCATATATTTATGCACTAACACTTAATAATTTAAATATTAAGGTAAAGACAATTAATAAGATATATAAATTGGAAGGTTCTTAGCTTTGCTAAAAAAATTTGGCAAATGAAAGCAAAGTTCTTGAATATACTAAACTCAAAAAGTCAATAATTTTCGCTTTCAGCGAGAGATTATAGAATGCATCTAAAGTCACTCAGTTTAATGAAGTTTAACCTAAGACCTGATTTCTTCAGAAACCAAACATTAGAATTATTGTTCAAAAAATGTACAATTTAGAATTAGAAAAGCATTCGTCCATAATTAAAATTAGGTATTATGAATATGCAGCAAGCCGGATACGTCCGTTTATATTTTCAAAAGCAAATAAATCAATCTTGCTCAAATGCAAGGTTTTTTAAATTTCGGAACATTTTAGTCCTATTAAAATATAGCAGCTTTATTCACTTCATCTTACTTGTTAATAACCCTTAGTTAAGGACTGATTTTTTATTCCTGTCGGGGTAATAAAACCAAAATTCGAGATAATATTAAATTTTTAATCGAACTCTTGTTTATAAATAGGATAATTTTGCATTCACTTGCAAAAGAATGTATTTGCATTGGCATTCATTTAATTAAAAATTTACTGTATTTGAAATTTAGTAATCTCGACTGTAATTAAGATACCAGCATATCACATTTTAATAATAAACAAAATGAAAATGAATTAAAAGCATGTTTGGATTTGAAAGATTGAAGAACCAAAGCTAATTTATATATTCCATAAGTACATTTTATTAATTATTATTATGGTCGTCCTTTTTCAGAAATCCAAAAGAGAATTGTGTAACTCAAGATGAAAATTATTTTATATTAAAGAGCACTCAATGCAACTACAAACAATCAATGCCTTACTTCGGTATTTAGAAAATGGATTTGTGCTGGTAATAAGTAGATGGCTACTGAAAGGAATTGTACATAAGGGTTTATTATTTTTCTTAATAAATGTTCATCAAATTCATTAAAAATATGGTAGAAACTTATAGAAGCTCTCAAAAATGCCATTCTAATAATAGAATTTTTATTTGTTAATGTAATATGAAATAAATAAAGCAATCGTTTATTTGATAACTAATACTTTGTGTGGTATAAAATTATCGATACGGGTTATAAAATATGTTTAAGCATAACAATATAGGTAAAGTGTTATTGAATATACTTAATTTTTTTTTACCACCTTTAAAGTATTACAAAAACAATGATTGAAATATAAATTTCATTTATTTGCGAATGCATTCAGACATGATTATATACCAAATGAAACTCGAGTGTTTCGTCCATCCAACCCTATTGGACTGCTCAGTGAGTGATACTAGTGTTGGACAACCCAAACAGCACAAAATTAATTTTGATTTAACAAAGGCCTTTGTATAAAAAATGAGGAGGAGTGTAATAGTGTAGACTGTGTTAACTTTGGGATATCCGATTAACTGTAATATCGACATTATATTATCCGGTTAATTACTTTTGACAAAATTTTAAACACATAAGTTGTTAGGCTTTCAGGTATTTAAAAAAGAATATATAAGTTGGAAGGCAGCTCTTCGAACCTCTTCCTCAACACCAACTTTATTTTATTCAGACGTATGCCCATAAAGTGAACTACTAGTGACAAAACTTCAGTTATCCACTTTTATTAGCTATAGAGTAAATCTCATATAAAAGATGAAGTTGTATGGTAGCCACTCGAACCAAATACAGCAGACCAACCAAATTTTTATACAAGCTTTGGCCATAAAACTAAACTATTTTTGGCAAACCCAGCTTCATTAGTTATAGGTAATGTATAAGAGCAAAAATGCTATTGTATAGCAGGTACTCGAACCCGTGGAACAAACTGGCTGGTTTTCAGCAGTAATGGAAAAAAACGAATTTGTGAAAATTTCAAAGTCCTAGATCTTTTAGTATCCTTTATCTAGACACACAAAGCTACATCGACTTACTTCTCGATTATGACTCGACCCATACCTTTGAGTCTATATCTACCGCTTCTCCCCATCTCTGTGTCAGAATCGAAATGGCAAATTTAGTATTCCTTTTTGCGGGTTTAAAAAGAATTTTCTACCGCTCGAACTTCTTTTTTTCAAAAAATGAGACATTTTACCCTTTGGTTTTTAAAAATTTTACAAATAAAATTTTAAAATATTATATATTAAATTAAATAAAATGCTAACAAAAACTATCAAGAAGAAAACTTTACTTAATTATTTTGCTTAATAAAAATTTTTTTCTTTATCTTTCAGGTGAGTTTCTTCTCTGTGATTTTGGAAGGATAATTGAAATAAAAATTACCAAGAATATTATATAGATATATTTATGAATACCATGTAAGTTATTGAAATCCTTTACAGAGGATAAATAATATTTAAATTAAATTATTTAGTTATTTATTTTCTTCAATATCTTTCTTTCCAAGCTTCCTTCAATATCGTTCTTTCTTTATCTGCCTATATTTTATTTTCTCCTTAAAGCTGCAAATTTAGATCTTCCCGTATAATAGTATGTTCTTGTCTTCTAATTAAGTGCCCGATGAATGTATATTTTTTATTTCCTATTTTTATTTCAATAAGATTTTCCTAGCACATGATTTGAAAGTGGTTACCAGATATTTAAGCAAATTATTGTTAGGCATATTTTATTTGAAAAACTAATATGAAAACTGGAACTTCAACATACTGTAATCATTGAATATGCAACTGTTAAAAGTGTACTTATATACTACATATGAGTAAGTTAAAATAATATGGAAAAAATTTGAATATAGCTGAGAAAAAAGTTTCTGAAAAATATCTGTTTCAAATTTTTCACAACCATCAGTCCTTGTTTAAAGACGGCCATAAAAGTTTACATTGTTTAAAGTCCTTGTTTTTGCATGGCCATAATATACCCTCTAATTAGTTTCTGTGCCTTTCAAGGAAAAAATATGTTAAGTTTTTATTCCGAAGATCGTTCAGATAGAAAAACATCAAAAGTAAAATAGATTAAGTGCACGAAGAATATCTGGCTAAAATTTTACATCAGGTAACCAAAGGGAACTTATTCGAAACCAAACTTTAGGATAAGACTATTAGTAGTAATGTGCAGCTATTTTTTGTGGTTAGGTATTAGGAAGTTTCAGGAATAAGATTTTTGAATTTTGTATTATGGAGGATGCAAACGCAATTCAAGCTCTATTCATATTTTTCTTGAACTCAACTATATTGTAAAAAATCGAGTTGCCAGCATTAATTAATTTAATTTTTTTTTCCTTATTATTCCCCTAGGGAACATAGTGCTTCCACATAGCCTCTCTAACTGTCTTTGTTTAGCGCAAACCTCTTTAATTCGGACCATGTTTTTCCCGATAGGTCACATTCTCTCATAGGTCATCTCTGGACTGATCTCTTACCCTACGGGTTCCAATCTAGGGCTTGGCTTAACATATTGTTGGCCGCCTTAGAATGTGACCAATCCACTTCCACTTCTCTTTTCTAATTTGGACCCATATCGGCTCTTGAATCGTCATTACCTAGAGTTCCTCATTCATTATTCTCCTAGGGCAGAATATGCGATATATTATTCTAAGACATTTATTCATGAAGACTTGTAATTTTTGTATGTTATTTCTTGATACAAGCCATATTTCGCTTCCATATATCAGTATGGATTTGACACATGCCTCGAGGATTCTGATTTTAGTTCCACGTGCTATGTATGTTGCCAGTATTAAGATGCACATGTTAAAACATCAGTTTGCTCCGATCTTCAATTTCTCCAAGAATTGATTTTTATAAAAAGTGTTGCCTTGACTTTTCTTTTGTACGCGGATAGGCATCTACGAATTCATCTTCTATTTTCCATTAGAAACTATGATTGAAGCCATCAATTGTTTTAATTTTTTTAAAACAAACTTTCATTCATCCAAGGTATTTTTTCAAAATATAGTCAATTATGAAAAAATTTAATTTGGATATGAGGTAGTTCTCTCTAAAGAAGCTGACGCTTTCAATAACAATTCAGCTATTTAACTGTACTTTAGTGTTGAATCTAATATATTGTTTAAATAATAATACATCACATTTGGATATTATAATTTTTTAGCGTAGCATCATGAAATTTCCGACATAGGCATAATGTTCTTTACAAAATTGGAGGAACAATAATTACAAACTTTGTGGCAGTTTTTTACAATCCGGTGAAAGATCTAAAAAAAAAACGGTAGTTAAGGAAATAATTTAAAAGAAAATTATTTGAATTTCGTATTTTAAGAGAAATATATTCATTTTTATTATACGCACCAAAACTTTATGCAAAACTTTTAACATTATTAAAAGACAATACAGTATAACAGAAAAACAACGAGCAGACACAAAAAAAAGCAGAAGGATCCTTAAGGGTCTTTTATAATAATGTTAACTAATTAGAATTTCCTTTTTTTTTCTGCTTTATATAGAAGATCTCCCCAAAACAACAACAGTGTCTCTCATTAATGTTAGCAAAGAACAAGAAAATTATCTATTATTTTATTTTGTATTGGAAGCCCGCCGTTTCCAGTTTTCTTTTTTCAATTCTTTTATAGTCTCTTGGGGTTTGTCTTTAACTTTTTATTTTTTTAAATTTTTGTATATAATTAGAATTATTTTTTTTTATTGTACGTACTCTTTAGGTTAAAGTTCTCTCTCTTTTTTATTTTAAAAAATTTTATTTCACTTTAAAAGGACAAACATACACACATACATGTATTACTTACAGAGAAAAAGTCATTGTTAATTTCCTTTCATTTTTTTCTTTGTTGGTTTGTAAGTTTTTTTTTTACTTTTCTTCTAAAGTTTGTGTGCGACCACGCTCTTAATTTCCTTTTTATGGTTTGTGTCCTAATTATTTTTAATTTTTTTTCTTTCACTTTCGACTTTTTCAGTTTTTATTGTTTATATTTTTTTTGTTTTGTAATGTAGCCATTATAGAGAAAGTCTTAAAGAGTTTTTTAAAAATTTAAAAATCATTTTGTACTCGTAATTTGCAAAAATAAAAATGATGAATTGAAATAAATTCTATGTACTGTGGGAACTCTAATTTTAACAAAACTTACTATGAGAACCTCCAATGAGAAATATGACTTGTGTGCTAACATACCTCATATCTATTGATAGATTCAATAAACCAGGTTTCTTCTAATGTCCTCCAAATACTCTAATATAATATCTCTTCATAATATTATTATACATCCTCTAATGTAATATGTCCTCAAACCTTCTGAAACAGTGTAAGGAAGAGTTTGCCTCAATATATCCCAACATAACCATAATTTTCGTGTGGACGCCGGGGCATAGCGAAATCGGAAGCAACGAAAGAGCAGATGAACTAGGAAAGAAAGAATTAATTCTTGAGACCAATTGGTATGATGAAACGGGTTCGTTCTCTGTGCACATCAAATTCAAAACAAAAATGGAGTATTATAAAACCTGCGCCATATCTAGAACGCGATGGCCCACCTTAATTTAAATGAGGTCAAATGAATTTGTTTCCAAATAATGTATGGTTGTTGCCATGTTAGTGGCATCTATCGTGAGCCAACGGTCAGTAGACATCTATGCAGTCAAATCGGGAATCTAATGCAGCACCTGCTTCAGCAAGTCTAAAGAAGCAAATAAACGTGAAAATATACGAATATAAAATCGCAGATCAAAGGAGTGTACTGGGATGTTCTAATTGAGGCAGTTACGCAGAATCGTGAAGACCTATCTAACTTGCTGACATACCTATCCATTATGAGGACATGTCAGTCGTCAAAAAGTAAAAAAATTCTATTTTGGTATTATGTGGACAAGTCAAATAACTGTGCTACGATACCACTTTTTAGCACAAACCCAACAAACAAGTAGAAAGACTTATGAACTTTTTGTGAATACTTTCCTTACAACTTCTTCTTCTTAAACTGATTATGTTGTTGATATACGTATGGCACGATCCTTAGCTAATTTATTTTAAAAAGTTATTGTTTTCAAATTATTCCCGAATGCCTTAAAAAATTAAAACGAAGAGGTTGACTGTAATGCGTAATCAACTTATAACCCATCAATTGGAATCCATTTAACTGATGTTCTACGATCAAAATAAAACCATTTCTTCGGATACCCAAGTCTAAAAGTCTTATAAGTACCTATACCTGTTTTTGTTTTTATGAAATGACAATAGTTTAGGGTACAATGTTGACTTTCACTTACTATTATTTACTTTTTTTCCAGTTTAGCTAATTCTAGGTAGGGGTTTAATTCGACCCTGTTTTGCTTAAAACCATTTAACATAACATTTGATGTCGTCACTCTTTCATCAATATCACACTTCTTACCAACACTTCCTCAACACAATCATTTATATTTTCCAAAAGTATTATAAACTTAAAATTTCATAACTGCATCCATAAGTGTATAGGAATCCATAAGAATTCAAAATAAAAAACCAAACAAATTTCATTTCTTATTAAAATATTCCAAAAGAAAGGATTCAAAAGTTGAATATTCTTGTTGTTTTGACAGTAAAGTAAATTGGAGGGTAGGTTTTCATTCACAACTAAAGCATAAAAACAAAATATAAAAAATTTTAAATTTATATTTTGTTATTTAATTTTTTTATTTTATTTTTATTCTTTTTTTTCATTTTTGCTTTTTTTGCAGGTTATGAACGTGGGAAAACAAAAGTTAACACATTTTTCTATTTTATTTTAATGTTATGATTATTGTTTTTTTTTTTTTTGTGTGTTTATTTAATATTTTTTTTTTGTTTTTTTTTGTTTAATATCACTATAGTGCTGCCATTTTCCGTCGTATTAGATGAATAGCAAAAAAAAACAAAATGAAAAACAGACTGTAAATAAATAAGAAACAAAAAAAACAAAGTGATACATAAGTCATTATACTTTATATAATAATATGTTTATTAGATACTGTACATGTTGTATCATAAAATATATTATAAAAAACTTGGCACATAAATTTGTTTGAATCGCTGATAAAAAAGAACCTCAGTATTTGATCATAATTTTAGATATTCAACAATATTGCAAAAATACAATATTTTGAGTTTAAAATCAGCTTTTTCTAAGAAAAATTAAGTTTTTACAAGATAAATTAAGTTTTTACGGATTTAATTGAGTTTTTACAAGAAAAATTAAGTTTTTACAAGATTAATTAAGTTTCTAAGAAGATAAATTGAGTTTTTAACAATATAAATTAAGTTATTAACAAGTTAAATTAAGTTTTTTAAAAGATAAATGAAGTTATTTACATGTATTTCATTTGATTGCAAATTCTTGATTAAGTAATGACTAGAGATGAGAAAGAGACAATCCACCATGATTTATAGGAGTATCATTACCTCTTTAAGTTAAAAAGTTTTCTAGACATTTTTAAAATAATTTCCTTCCCCAGGTAATAATATTGTGCATCCGAACTTCCGAGGCAATATTTGTATGGATTTCTACGCCAGCCAATACCACTTTGGCGTAAGGTCTTTAATTCTCTTATGTGGAAGAAGCCCATTAATCTATTTTTAACCCGAACAAACACTAAAGAATTTGAGCAAGTCTAAAGATATTTATCTGATAATAACATTTTTAGTAATCCGACAACCGGGACACATTAATTGCTGCAAAGAGGTTTGTGCTTCTCAGGCACATAAATTATAAATCTTTGACTCTAGTAGGAATGAGATTAATAATATTAAGACGTCTATGTTTGATAAACTTATAGAAATCAAATTAAGAAAGAAACTTTGTCAACCTTTACTATACAATATTATGATGAGGTATGAAAGAAAAGTAAAACCGTGGTTATAATTATAGAATTATTAGTAAACCCAAATCGTCAAAGCAAATAGGAGAAAAGTAAATTTGAATAGTAAGAAAATTACCTAACAGAGTTTTTAACAGAGTGTCTAACAAAATTCAGTTTCAGTTAATAGTGATTAACTTATAGGAATCAAATCAAAAAGAAACTTTCTGTACTTTTCTCCTAAGTTCTAGATATGATAAGTAGAACTATGGATATAATTATGTAATCATCAGCAAACTCGAAGTTTTCAAAAAAAAATAGAACACAAAATAGGTATTGAAGAATAAGAGCATTTCAGTTTTTCACAAAGGCCTTTCAGTTCTTAGCAGTTTTCTTAAAAGTATGATTTGCACTAGGCTTAATGCACATACTATATCTCCAGTTTCCTTCAGTGCAAATACAACGTCTTTCAGTATTAAGTAGTTACACTTGAATGAATTGAACATTAAGAAGTAAGGCTACTCTCAACGAGGCGCGGTATAAATACGAGCAGTTCGGAGATCAGGATTTATGAAGTCCAGCTATTAAAGGGTGTTCACGTCCCCGACTATAACAACCACAACAAGTCTACTTTTTTTGCATTAGTTCTTGCAAAGTAATTTTTGAACTCTTCTTTTTTACTCTGCAACCTTTATTTATTTTCTTTTTTTTTTTTCAATCCTTAAAATAATTTTGTAAAAGAATCACGTTTACAATTGGATTCTCGTTTCGTTTGTTTTTTTTCTATTTTTTTTTTTTTGTTTTCTTTTTTTTTCTTATTTGTATTTCGCCTCCTCCAACTTTTTTTTGTTTTAGACGAATAAGAAATGACAAAAAAAAATCGTTTGTCTTTACTTAGCGTTTTTTTTTCTCTAATATTTTAAAGCAATAGAAACAAAAACTGTGAAATATATATGGTAACACCTTCAACCAAATTATATTTGTAGTAGTATGGTATATATATACGTAGTATCACATCAAAAGTAAAATGCGGACATTGCTCTGTATTTGAAGCAAAAAACAAAAAAAGGGAAACCTAAAATTGTAAACTAAAAAAACGAACAGAGAACCTCCATGTAAATGCGCTGTTGATACGCGTCGGTTAGATAATTTTTATTTTTATTCTTATTTTTTTGTATATATATATATATATTATGTCCTGTACAAGGACAAAATACTAAAAAGGACGACAAGTTAAAGCAAAAACAAAAATACAATAAAAAATTAGTTTATTATTTGCACCGAATTTATAAAAATTTGTGTGGTGTCAGTAATATTATTTTAAAGTATTTTATTTATTATTGTGGTTTTTTTTGCCAACTGTTTTACTGATTTTTGTATTTTTTTATTTTTGGAACAACACCATTTTAAAGAGAAATTAAATTTAATAATATTACTATTTAATTTAGGCAAAAAAAATTTACTTAAATTGCTGTAATAATGACAATTTTAATTATTTTTAATTTTAAATATTTTTAACTATCCAAATTTTGTTATTGTACGTTTGTTTTCTAGGAGAATGGACGTCTATAACCTAAATTATCTGATGGAACTCTATATTATTGATATAAATGGTACATAAATTTTACTATTTGAATTAATTTTTAATTACAAGTTGAATTTTAATTAAAATGTTAGTTTATATGTATATAGATATTCATACTTCGAAAACTTTAAGTTACAACAATTTTAATAACAACTTTAAATTGAAATTTTATTTGATTGAAGAAATTTAATTCTTATTTCTGATAAATTTAATTAATTTCTCTATTTAGTGTATTTAATTTGAATGGTATTCGGAAAAAGATTCTTCGGTCGTGTAGTAGGTAAATATCTGGTTTTTAACCGAGGAGTGCAGGTTAAATTCCTGTACAGATCATAAAATATTAGATTAAAAAAAAATATTCAAAAAGAATTTTTTCCAGCAAAATAGGTAACCAAATATAATTTAAAAAAATATAAATTATATAACATAATCAACATAAATAATATTACCTATAGGTAAAAGTTAGAACTGGAGCAAGGGTTTTATTATGAGTATATAATAAGACCTTGTAGTATTTAGAAATATATTAGTTCTCAATTTTCTCGGCTGGGTGGCACAGTGGTTAGAGTGCCAACTTTTCACGTGTAAGACATAGGTTGGAATCCCTGTGAAAGTATCTATATTTATTATATTATTATTATATTTATTCATATTTAATTATCAATTTAAAATTAATAATTTTTTGCCATGACGCAGATTTTAACTCAATGGCGAATGGTAACTGAATCGAATCAAAATCAGATAAATGTTTATTTTTCACTTATAGTGGTCCCGAGTCCCTCAAAATTACTACTGTGCTACTCCATAATTAATGATAGATGGAAAAGTAGCACTAATAATATTTGAAAAAGATTAATATTTTTACCGACGGTGGACGAAGCGTATTTCTACCGACTAAACTCTTCAGAGCAACGTTATTATGGATTTGAAACAAATGTTGCTTCAACTAATAGTTCAGAGAAGATTTAAAAGAAGAAGAGGTATCAATATCTGGAAACAATTGTTATTTTTGCGAAATCTATTAAATTGGAGCTTTGTAATTAACATAAAAAAGTTGCTTCTCCCAGAATCTTTTCAGGATAGCTTCAAAAACCTGACTAATGACCACATTACACCGTAATAACTCTCTATGTTTTAAATCGGAAGTTTGTAATTATACTTAAGAAAATTGATACTCTCTGTATCAGATAACTTAAAAAATCTAATAAAACCCACACCTCACAGTAATGGCTGGGAATCATACGAAAATTAAAAGTACAATATGTATTCAACATTTAAAAATATGCCGTTAACCTACCCCAATAACAATAAGTTTTAAACTTCCGCGAATTATGTTTAAAATTAATAAACAATCGATTAATATTTTAATTTACTGTCATAATTTTCCAAATTTTGTTTTAAGAACCCAGACATAAAATAATAAGTTTAATTTTTAATTTATCTTAAATAAATTATTTATTTTCCCAACAAGTTTTAAAATCAACACCTTCTTAAATACAAAGTTATATACCAACATTACCTACATTTATTTATAAATTTATTGAAATTGATCGATTGAAATTTTCTTAAACTTTTATTTTATTTCTTTTTTTAAATATTGATTCCTTTAAACAAAATATTTTGTATTATTACATAATTAAATACTTAAAATTTTATTAAACACCTATTTTATATTTTCTTTTGTTTTTATTTATTTTTATTAAATTAAAGAATAAAAAAATAAATTTAAAAGTGTATATTAATTTCCTTTGTAAACCTTTTATTCACTTACATTACTTCTTTAACATGATTGTACAAGAGGGCTCTCAAAAGAACTTTATCTGAACATCTTTGTTACTATAGTTATTAATACTATATTTTAATATTATATTGTATATATATATTATATATATCTTATAAATTGTAATTTAAATCAATCAATAAGTTTTTACCGTTATATTTATACATTTTTTTTTGGAAAATTTCAATATCGTTTGAGTTCTTTTGCTTTTCAATCTTTTATTTTATATATATATACATATTTTTGCATATATATATATATACAAGTATATATGTATGTTTTATAAAATGTTATAACTCTGTTTTTTAGCACATTTTCAAAAAAATTTGTAAAAATGTGCCTATATAGCTTCACTCTGTCCGTCCGTCCGTCCGTCCGTCCGTATGTTTACAAAAACTTTTACACCGTTTGAAATAGAGAAAAGAAATTTTAACCATGGGTAGTTTTTGCAAAAAAAATAATTTCGTAGAAAATTTTTTTTCTGTAGCCCCACCTGTTACGGGGCTACAGCCCCCCAAAGTTGGAAAAAGCCCTATATTTAAATTGTTATAACAAGAGTTCTGTTACATATATTTTCAATCTGAAAACGGCAAATGATAGCTGGTTTCATAAACTTTATAAATTTTTACAAGGCAAATGTTTAGGGTTGCCATACGGTACTAAAATTTAACATTACGCAAAACTCAATTTTCGCAAAATTTTTGGCCACACATATCTTCTGAACGGTTCAAACTAGGGTCTTGAAATTTTGGGACAAGTTAGATACCTAGAAATTAGTAGGAATCGGTTAACAAAATTTTTTTGTCAAGACCCCTATTTAGGAGCTATAAGGGCTGGAAAATTGAAATTTTGCTATTTTTAAACACCTGTAACTTGAATACCTGTCCAAATTTTTTTTAGTGATAGACAAAATTCAAAGCTCTATAACTATATTTCAACATGTGTCAAAGGTTTTTCTTAATTTTGAAGGCTGACGAAGTTACAGCCCCTGAAAATTCCAAAAAAGCCCTATATTTAAATTGATATAACAAAAGTTCTGTTAGGTTTATTTTCAATCGAAAAACGGTATTAGAGAGCTGTTTTTATAGGCTATACAAAAATATGTCGCTTAAATGTATAGGGTTGCCATACGGTACTAAAATTTAGCATTATATAAAATTCAATTGTTGCAAAATTTTTGGCCCCACATATCTTCTAAACGGTTCAAGCTAGGATCTTGAAATTTTGGGAGAAGTTAAATTCTAAAAAAATAGTAGGAGTTAGTTAACAAAATTTTTTTGTCAAGCCCCCTGTGCTATATGAAATTATGCTATTTTTAAGCACCTGTAACTTGAATACCTGTCCAATTTTTTTTTTATTAATATACAAAATTTAAAGGTCCAATATTATATTTTAACATATGTTAAAGGTTTTTCTTAAATTTAAAAGGGGTTCCTTAAATTGAAGAAAGTGTCTCTTAGTTTTACCCTTTTTTGCTTAGATAATAAAATTCTAAGTAAAATTCCAAATTTTTGTGTAATTCACAATTTAATTCCTAGAACCTAAAAAACTAACGGATGAGGGAGGGGGAGGGGGAGTTGAAGTTGGCAACCTTCCCCATTGAAGGGCTATAACAACTTTTAAATTAAAAATTTACTGTTAGCAGTAAATTTTATAAGTCAGTAGTAACTATTTCCAAGTAAATATTTCCAAAGTTAAACTCAGTATGTAAAACAATATAATTTTGAAAATGTGCTTTTTTAAAAACCCTTGGTTTTTTTTCATCACTTGTTATATTTCAATCAAATTCTGATTCTTTTGTATTCTACCAACTCATTTTAAAATGGCGTAAGTAATGCTTTTGGCATTTTCAAAAATTAAAGTACAAAAAAAAAAAAAACAAAAAAAAAAATTAGAAAAAAAATATACAAAATTTTATAATACACTTTAAGCCTATTATCAGATTCTGTTCTTGATAGAGTAGTATATAAACGTACATATTAATATATTCGTTTATGTGAAGTTGTTATTGAAGAAGAATTTTAAAGACCCATCTATAACTACTGAATATAATTATAAACATCGATATACTCGTAGTATATAATATGTATACATTTTGTTTTATAGCTTCTTTATTAAATCCTATTATACGTTTAAAGTGTAAATTTTGAGGAAAATAATAAAGTGTAGTTGTTGATATACAATATTCAAACATTTAATAATCTGCAGAGTATTAAACAATAAAGGGTGCAATAATTAGAAATTGATGATGAAGGTTTATATTAACAATCTGCGAATTTCAATTTTATCCTTTGCTAATGCCTCATTAATGTCTTAAAGTTGAACCCGAACCGAATAAAAAAATTCGTCGTTCCATTCGTCAAATTGATGATTCCAAGGAAAACGGATCATCTAACTTCACTTGATAGCCCTAATCTGCATCTCCTTCCTGAAGAATGAAACTTGCTATGTGGAGAAAATAAGGTTGATACCACCTCTAAAATCAACTTACTGATAACTTTGGGACCCTTGATTACCAAGGACACTTGATGTCCAGAAAGACTTGAAGCGCAGAAACACTAAATGGCAAGAAATACTTGATGCTCAGAACAATTGATGTACTGGAACACTTGTTGCCTAGGAACACTTGATTCCCAGGAATACTTGATATCAAGGAACACTTGGGGACAACTTAAAGACATCAAGTGTTCCTTCCTACTTTTCTCAGCGGATTTACTATATATTTCTTTATTAAATAGAACAGCTCATATGCAAAACGTGATACATTATGGAATGTTTAAACCAAATTGCACCAAGTTTACAATTTGGTTACCCCCATACAGATTTGATGTCTTAAATAGCTTTTTAGAAAAGTGCGGAGATAATTAAGTCAATACCACATCAAATCGTCACTTAAAAAGTTTCAACTCCTGGAGTGTTAAAGCTTTTAAAATGTCTTAAA